>JAYJMH010074509.1:0-10795 GCA_036873815.1 Phacellophora camtschatica | reverse complement strand
TAGCAAAATGGAGAGAAGATATAAGTTGGGTTCAGATGGATTAAAAGAAGAGAACAGCTATTTAATTTAGAATTATCCACGAATCCAAAAATAAAAGATACAGGAATATCAGAAAAGTCTGAGAAGCTTCTCTATGAGAAAACTGGACAGTCTGTCGAAATAAAATGCATTTTCAATTTAAATTTTTAAGTAAACAACGAGCTTTAGGAAAAGTAAAGTTTATATTTTATTCCCACTTCAATTTGTTTCATTCCATCTGTCATACGCGTTTTTATTTACATCTATCATAATACAACAAAAGAAGAATAACAAATTAAACAGCATCACAATAAAACGTGTTTGTTCATCACGTTGTTGGGTAAGACGTCTTACGTTTGTAAAGTGGGAACAAAATATAAACTTTACTTTTCCTAACGCTCGTAGCTAAACCTGGGAAGGACAGCCGAACTATAGCTACCTTAATTTTAAAATGTTTTGCCTGAGAAGCATTACCGTAAGTCCTCGATTAAGCCCTCACCCTCGAATAAGCCCCTCTTCAAATAAACCCCCACCCCAAAATATTTTTTGCAAAATAAGCCCCCACCCTCGAATAAGCCCCCATGGGCCGTCATTCGATTTAAGCAGAAAAGAACCTATTTCTTCTCAACTATCAAAGGTATCACTCAATTCGTTGTTCGATTGAACAAAATATGACTGTTTTTACTATTTTAAAATTCTTATCAAAGTTCATCTCGAAATTATTATATCTGTCCCTTTTTTCGATTAATTTATCAACGAGTGTTGTTGCCAACTTTTTACAATTTTTACAATTTGCTACAGCTGTATATTTCACAGGTACCACTAATCCCACCTCACGTTTGCGCTTGCCAATTACTGTTGCAAATAACTGATTTGCTTATGCAGCTTTCAAGAAATATGTCATCAAGTTTGAATGTTCAGTTAGAATATGTCCAATGAGAGAATATGTCCTTTTTCGTTGGAACAGAAAACGCCAAGAGCGTTTTTATCATATTCAATAGCTCTCTAGGTTCAGGGTGACAAAGAAATTTTATTCCAATTGTCTCGAAAATATATCATACTGACCCTTTTTGGCTGCTACAGAATAAGCCCCCCCCCCCTCGAAAAAGCCCCCACCCTAAAATATTTCTTGTGAAATAAGCCCCCGGGGGCTTATTCGATGACTTACGCTTTTAAAATATATACCTGGTTTTTGTTAATGTTTTTGTTGAAAAAAAATAATTCATGGTAAAAACGGAATTTTTTCATATACAATTAAGAAACTTTCATTAAGAAACATTGGCCAGGTTTCCTATAAAAAATGTATCATTTAAGGCTCTATGATTCATAGTGATATCATAACATTTAGTGCATTATAATGATAAATTCTTAAACATTATCAATTGCAGATTAATTTTCTCTTTGCAAACAACGGCATTTCTAATTCTTTAGGCATAATGCATTTCGACATGGCATAATGCATTTCGACATGGCATAATGCATTTCCGCATGGTATAATGCATTTTGGTCAATCACAAAATGGCGGGAAAACAGAACACGTTAATTTACAACAGGGCGTCACGCGAGATTGGAGAGCGAGACTGCGATTTCTGTTATAAGCGAGTTAGCAAATGGAGAAAGGCGAGGACAGGAACCTAAATATCCAGCTCCAATCCGAAATTTCTCAATGTTATTTGTCTTTCTTGTTTATATTAATACGAATTTGTTGACTGACAATACTAGAGCCCAAATTCTGGACTTGAAATCCATAACTTTTTGGGGATTATTGAAACGAGACTACGACACGCGACACGCCCCCTACCCAAGTCATTTGGTACTGTTACTCTACCTAAAATGCAGTTGTTGTAACTGTTGCTTTAAATAGGTTATTATCGAATACCGTATTAAGCCCGGGGGGGGGGGTATTAAAAACTCAACCATTCATTGGGGGGGGGGGGCTTATTCGAGAGGGGGGCTTATTCAAAAGTCAGCTTCCCTGACAGCATTATCTAAAAAAAAGCATGAGAATTACCTAAAATCACCTTAAAGAGAGGGGGCTTATTTAAAAATCACCTTAAAGAGGGGGGCGGCTTATTCGAGAGGGTTTAATCGAATTATTACGGCAATTGTATATCATATTTTGTAGTTAGTTTAGCTTAAATCAAAGATGGTGTCTTGAAGATAAAATAAATACGAATTTGAGTGTCCACAACAAGTGCCTTGAAGATAAAATAAATACGAAGGTGCCTTTTCCTGAAATTTTTTCGCTGATCACAAAGATAAAAACGTAAAAAATATAGGCTGAATTTGTCAGATCTGGTTCCTTAAATACATTAGACTCCATCGAACTTCCACGGGACCGAGAATTTTGTTTGAATTATAGAATGAGTTCCAATTTGGCGGACGGTGCCGGAAATTCTGTTCGAATAATTGAGTTCGAATTTTTCAAAAATATTTTATAAACTATTCTTTTACAGCGACAAATAAGACGAGACAAAACCCTTTTTAAAGCTTTTTGCAGAGAGGCTGAGTCCATCGTATTACGAGCTTGACGACAAACAGTTCACACAAAGCCTCTAAGTTCAATTATTGCACGCTGCATTGTTCCATGCATCAAGTTGAACCAACATGTCCAAGCCTTTTCTGTTGCAAACTTTATCAATATTTTCTGTGGTGTGCAAATACAAAAGCTGGAATGCAAATTAGACTGATTTTTGAATCCAGCTTCTAATATGAAAGTAAATAGCGGATTCCTGATGTTTAACTGTTGCAGCCATCATCAGTGTTTATTGATAGATTCCGTTCCATTAAGTTTTAAAATGTTATCTGCGCTCAGTTACATGGGTCTTTAATGATTACTTTCGAATGATGACATAAGTCAGTAAGTAATTTCGCATGACAATGTGACTGAACAACACCGGGGACACTCTCGTTCAGCCTGCTAGCGGATCCAGTTAGGGTAAAATTAAAATAAAGCTAAAACTAGTACTGTATTTCTTGTCTTGGTATGTTATATTCTTTCTTTCTGAGAAACAACGGTTCTGAAACTCTCATAGTTTAGCCAAAATTTCAGCGCTGAAAGTTTCTTGAGCATTTCTTAACGAAACAAATCCATGAATTACGTACACACTAATTTGACTATATTTGACACCTTCCCCTCCTTGCAGGCAAAAAAACAATAGAAACAGTTGACAATAACCTTCTCCCATCAATGCCTACATACTTTATTACATTTTATCCCTTTATTGATGCCCCCTAAAAGCGCACTTTAATTGGCACACGGGACCAGAATTTGCCTGTATCTTCATGGATGCAAGATATTTCCTTAAAAATAGAACTAACGGTAATAATTTCACAGAAAAATTCATGAAGCAATTATGATACACGTTTTTTTATAAGAAACTTTTTATAAGAAAGTCACTGGCGAAACCCACGAAAATTTAATACATAATGCTGTATGATTTTAATGGAGTGAACATGATGTTAGATGATTGATTCGGTGAAATCCTGTACAATATATACCCAGTTTTTCTAATGCTTCTGTTGAAAAAAAAAACGCACAGTAAAAGAACGCAATTTTTTATAAACAATTAATAAACTTTTACTAGTGAAAATTGGTCCAAATTGGTCCAAAATTAAGAAACTTTCACTAGTGGAGCCAGGTTTCTCATAAAAAAACATGCAATTGAAGATCTGACACATCATTGTGGTTTCCCGAAGAAGGTATCTTAGGGCTTGTTCATATGATGTGGGCTAGCTCACTAGAGTAAGATCTCGCGGAAAATAAAACTGCGTTCATTGCGAGGTGGGTCGGCTCGGTTGAATAGGGAATGAGTGTGCTACATGGGGCTCAATTGGGGGGAGGGGGGTAAAATCAAGCAAAAGCTAGAACTGATAGTATGTTTGGAGAAACTACCATATGATACTGTAGGAAACTAAAATTGTCTTAAATTCACCAAACTAAATTCGTTTAAATTCACCAAATCTTAAATTAATTAAAAACCTATCTTTTATAAGAGGCGTGTCAAAGTTCAAAACTTCCGACGTTTTTAGCGTCCAGTAGAAGCAAACGTTTGGACTCGCCCCTCCCCACATCAAAGGAGACGTAAAGCGTAAAGCGAAGACTTGCCTTCGAACTTTTCTGTTGTAAAAAATTAACGTACCGACTCCTCACCCCTAAGCGTTCATTAGACGCTAACCGTCGTAAGTTATGAATATCGACTCACCCCCAAGAACTCTCGATATATTCCCTACTGTAAGTAAGAACTCTAAAACAGTGAGAACCCATCAGTTATGCCCGAATGGGAGACCCCTTCTCCCCTCGGAACAACAACTTTGACAATGCCAAAACTCGATTTACTGCTTTTATAAATATTTAATATTTCTCTTTTCTTCATTTACTTAGAGCATAGTCCAGTAGGCGGTCATGGAAAAATCCGTTTCATATTGGTTCGACCTTTAAAATTTACTGAAACTTTTCGTCTAAACTTTTACCCGAGTTCATTTTCGTATTTTAGAAAGTATTCACAGTGAAATAAATAGCGTAAGCGTACACAAATGTTTACGATGTGTTATAAGCCACACCTAAGCAAACAAACGAAAAATTTAAGCAAAAAATCAAACAAATTGGTCTCGTACAGAACCAAATAATAACTATGGTCGCAAAAAACAAATTCAGCGCCGCGGGAAAGACAACACAGCGTTCAAATCTTTGAATGGTTGATATCATTGTTTTATCCTAACCAAATTAAACAACATTCACACCTCTTGGCATCTTTCAAGCGGGATCTCGACAGTTTTAGGTATCTGAAATAAAATAAATTGCACGTTTCGTTTCATGTATTGTAAAAATTATTTCTGCATATTAATTTAAATATCTTTGTTCATATTTCTTCATGGAGATTTCTTTCATATCGGGAAAAACATGGAAGTTTAAGAAACTAACTTTTTTATTTTTAACGATATGAGAAAAATCGCCATGAACAAATAAGAACAAAGACATTCTAAATTAATATTCAAATAATAATTTTCACAAAAACTTAAGACAAACAAAAACAAAAAAATAAGCGTGCAATTCATTTTACTTCAGACGCCTAAAACTGTAGCGTTCGAAAAATGTCGAGGTGTGTGACTGTTATTCAGTTTGGTTAGGAGAAAACAATGAGATCAATCATTCAAAGATTTGAACGCTATTCTGGGAAAGACTAGGAAACGAAGGAAAATGATTTCAAAAATAACACCGTAACGTCAAAGTCACTCAATCGTGTTTATGTGTTATGATTTAATAATACTGGCTACAATTTATATAATATTTGGCATCATTACGTGAGGTGTTAAAGCTGTTAAAGGAACATACTGAATGTAATTCAGTAATACAAAAGTGGTGTTATATGTCGTTAAGAACGACCAGATTGAGCCTAATTTAACAAAATTTCTGAAAATGATCAAAGGAAGTTTAGTGTTAAAATTTTTCCACAACAAATGAAATGAATACGACGACTAATACGGCTTAAGATATATCATACGTAAATCAATGTTTACTTTAAAAAAGCATCAAGCCTGTAACTACTAAAATAAAGATTGCACCTTGAAACTACATTGATACCACCTTAAAAGACACCATTATCATAAGGTGGCGGCATCATCTTTGGCATCTTCATGGCTTCGTCATAGTTCGGAAGGATTGGCTTCAAAGAAATGAAATTGCAATTCGTGCATCAAAGTTTTTCAACAATTTAAAATGAGAAATTGTAAAGGATAGATTGAAATCAAAGTATGAATTATATCAAGATCATTTTTAATATTTTTCAATTAAAAAGCTACAATTAGAGACTCTTTGCAGAAGACCCGACATGAAAATTTATCTGTTCAAGGCAACGTGAGATTTTCATGTACCTGTTAGCGCATTGTCTAAGGTTGGAGTGTTTTTCCTCAAATATTCATTTCTGAATGAGTTTTGTCGGGTCTCGCGTAAAGCACCAACGTAACTGATGCCGTGAAGACAAAAGATTAACTTGACGACTAAAGTGGTCATCAAGACTACATGAAATAAAAATGTGCTTTTCAAAGCAATTCGAGAGTCACTCTTCAATTTTTGCGCACCTAGTACTACATAAACTGCAACTTTTGCGCACTACTGTTGGTGCTTAAAAACCCTGGCGATTCTTCAAGTCACATTCCTTTAACGGCAGGATTCACCTTGAGATCGAGAGTTCTCAAGGAATACACACCAAACAGTTGAGATAACCGGGATGGGAGTTCAAGAAGAGGTTGGAATTTAAGAGGTTCAATTGTACGGTTTAAGCGAGTTTGACTTAGGTAGGATCAAAAGTGTAGTTATGACTCACCTCATCATCCATACCGGGATAAAATATCATTCCTTCTGCGTCATCTATGGCACTTCGACGCTTGACATAGTTGTAACATTCCCAAACGCACGAAATCAAATACATCTGTAAGGAAATGAAGAAGAAACATTTTAAACAGCAATACTTTGCAACCTACATCTCGGGGAAGAGAGAGAGAGAGAAGACGAGATAAAGAAGCTAAACGCACCTACCTATACCGCAAATCCTCGAATTAGCCCCCCCCCCCTCGAATAAGCCCCCACTTTTGAATTTCTATGTCATTATTTTCGTGTGATCAAACATATTTGTATGTATGTATTCTATGGATAAAATGATGAAATTCTCGTAAATCTCTTTAAATTAAGCAAATCCACACAAGAACTGGTAAAATGGAACAGCATAAAAAAATTATGACAGTATGTGGTTCTGATAATAGACCCAAGATTAATCATCCTTTAATTTCCTACCTTGAAAAGCAAGATAAACAGACAAACAACCACCAATGCACACATAAATGAATAGACTGACATGTCACGAATCTGGTCATGGTATCTGAACTCAGCCTAAAATAATAAGTCGTCAATAATATATATAAACATTTACTAGTAAAAAGGTATGTACAAGGTAACTTGGTGTTAAACATCTACATAACGTTTTCAAATTGCATATTTTTCAACCAAGATATAAACAGGCAAACGTCACATGTTTTTTGGGTTACCCAGTATACAACTCAATTCAATAACATAATAATCAATAAAAAAAAGGTTACTGTGCTCTGCGCTACTAATAGCTACTCTGCAATACAATTGAATAAATAACCATAAAATAACTTGACCCAGCAAGTTAATAACACACAGAGGGTACAATCATGCATGCACATTTCCCTTGCATCCAACAAAGGACAATGATTTTAAAGTAAATGTTCCAAGTTCAAAATCAAACAGGGGTGCTGAATAGCAACAAGGGTGCTGAAATGTCCAGCAGTGCATGAGCCCAATTTTTTAGACCAAAATTTTCCATTCAAAATCTTACCTTGATATATGCTCAGGATATGCTGTATATAATCCGGTTATATGACAGAATTTATTTGTGTCAAAATCCTACTTTGATTTATACCATGAGTCAATTTTGCAATTTTCATATAAGCCAGATGTTATGGAATGTACTGTATATCATACTTACACAGTTCTCAAGTTTTGGTTTCAATCCAGGGCCATATGCAATGGTGCCAATAGCAATGAGTGTCCAGAAAACAATATCAATAATTTGAACAGCAAAAAATGGCAAAATCAAACCAGGCTTGCGCTTTTAAAAATAAAATACAGAAATATTAATATAATATATTTAGCCATCTATAATGAATGATTGGTTCTTTGACTGTTTATGTACATATCTATGGTGAGGGGGTAAATGTAGGCCTTGCAAGTAGCATATACTTGCCCCCAAATATTTGCCCCACCTCAGGGTTCAGAACAGTGTCATCTAGGCAGATATGTAAATTAATTTTGGGAAACGTTGTTGGAAATCTTTCAATAAAAAAATATGTCTCTCAAATTAGTTTACAGCCAGGAAGTTTCATTTAAAGGTTAAAATTTCTTTCTATTTTGAATGGCCTAACATTATATGCCATGTTGTATGTGATTCAAAGGTTAAGTTCCCACTGCAGAAGAAATTTTTGCCAAATGAAAATAATTGAATGCCAAATGTCAAAATCAAAACTTCAAAAACTAATTTAAGCTTTAAGGTAAAATGACATTATTACAGTTTAAAGAAAATGTTGCATTATGGTCCATTAAAAGAATTTATAAACACTTTAAAAGTGACACTGTTTATATAAGGATGAATTAAACCACTACACATGCATGTTAAATAACAAAATACAAATATTAAAGTTACATGCAATGCAAAATTCTCAATATTAAAAATGAAATTATGTAATTTCTAAAGGCATGGGAGTTCATATTGAATAAAAAAGATATACATACTGTTAAAGTTCCAAAAACGAGCATCACAGTGATAACAAAAAGAAAAAAACCCAAACTGATGCCAACATAGTTATCACCTTAAAAATAATTTTGAAAATTGCAAAAAAATCAATAAGATTTTCTGCATGAAAAGAGTCATATAATCAGTAAAAAATGCCATTGAATATGAATTTTCGAGATGAATGAAAAAATATCTGCATCACTGTGGTTAATTGGTTATAGATTTTATGCTTTCTAAGTAAAAGAAGATGATCAATGTTTTATTAAGTAGCTGAAATATAAACTGAAATTTGAGACTTTAGTCACTGGTACTTTAGGGGGGGAGGGGGGTGGGTTGGGAACAGTATAAGTAGTGACTGAATGCACATGCATGGAAATTTCACAACTTTAGGAGTTCTTGCTATGTGAAAATTAGGAAATTAGCTGAAAATTACTTGACAATTTTAAGTACTCATAAAATGTTTGTGGAAAAACAATCAATAATAGCACATTATTATAATAATGAATACAATTTTGATTATTACTTGCTGTTCTCTGAGCATACAAACTGCTAAGATGTTCCTTTGGCTGTACCAGCCTCTCAGTCGTGTAAATCAAACTGGCTGAGTGCACAATCTGAAATATAAATATTTGAATTGTTTATGATTAGAAGTCACAAACAATTGCTCAATATAAGCATGTAATGAAAGAAAGTGCTCAGTTTCCGTAAAAAGGTTTGGTTATTTTAACTTTAATTGCTTTGTTCTGAATCAGGTTAAGTGAAAAGCATAGACACAAAACCTTAGTTTTGTAAAACACCTTGAACAAAGCATGACACATCTGAAACAATTATAGGCATGGGCTTTGGGACATCCCTTCGCCTCTGATAATGATATAAAAAATCTCCTTGCTCTAAGGCTGTGCATGGTATTTCAATAGCCTATAGTCTTGTGTAGCTGTGTAGTACTTTTAGTTTTAAGTCTATATGCAAACTGTATTGAAACAAACTAAGTATTTGTTTCCTATATTTTTAAGCGTTATCTAGATTTATCTAGATGGGTCTTCAAATAAAAGTCAAAATTTTGCACATCTAAAAATTCCAACACCAAAAAAGTTGCTGCAACTTCTTGTGCACTCTCCCTGTCTTTGTTACATTATTTAGAAATTCAAAGATTGCTCAATATTTTCCTAAAACAAGTGTTTTGCATGTGCGACAAAATGCAAAAAATCAAATTAGTTTTTTTTTCTTGTGCTTTGATAATAAATTTTAATCATCCTATTGTTCATACAGGCATTAGCATAAGGAATCAGCCAATACAACAGATTTCAATTATCTTTTTTCAATTTTTCATGTGGAGATAATTAAATATATAGAACCAGCTGCTGCTCACAAAACAATACACTCATTTCATACCAAGATTTCTTCTTTCAACAAAATGTCAGGAACATAATGCAAGGCAGAGAAATTGCAAATTTTGATAAAATAGAATTGTTCATTCTTTAAATTGAAACAGTACCGGGTGCTCTAAAAAAAGTTGTAACATCTTTGACGAGCTACCAAAAATCGCATACTGCACCGATTACAGTGATTAAAGTTGATATTCACATGGAAAAGACAAAAACTAGTTAAAAACTATTTTTGGCAATTTTTTTCAATTTTGTTTCAATTTTCAATTTCAAAAGCTTCAGAGACTCCTTTTGAGGCTCCTTTTTGAGATTAAAAAAAAAAGTTTACCCCGGTCTGAGATGAAATCATGTTTACATGGAAATCTCAGGCCAGCATAAAATCCTGTGCCAGTCTGAGTTGACCGAAACGAACTCAGACTGGCATGAGTTTGTTTCACCTGTTCTCATGTAAACGCTCTGAAGGATTTGACCAGACACCGAAACGAACTTGTGCCAGTCTGAGATCTCATACCGGCAGGAGTTTCTCATGTGAAGGGCCCCTGAGAATAATCAAAGATTTCTAAAGATTTTCAAGACATATGACAAAAGAGCGCCTTTAAAACTTATTTATGTTCATTTGGGAAGGTTAAGAACTTTTCTATTGATTTTATTTGTAAAAGACGATGAACCTCTGAATTTTCAAGATTTTACCACCTACCCCCCCCTTTGGATTTTATCTTTTATAGGGGTATTAACTGGAACCACACTGTGCAAGTGTCATATTTTCCTGATGACATATAAGCTATTGTTTTATTTTTATTGTTTGTTACTTCCAAAAAATACACAATGAAGTTCTTTAGTGTGCACAACAAAATTTTTATGTTGGGATTAATCAGGCCAGGTTGGAAACTTTGTTAACTGCACACCAAGCAATTGTAAGAATCAAGCAATTGTAAGAATCAAGCAAACTTTAAATTTCCTTTGTGCACCAAATTTGCATGTGGTCGAAAGTTGCACATGGTAGGCCAAAGAACTTTTTCAAATTGGTGCCAGATTTATCCATACTGAGGCTCATCATGCATGGCAGAAATTATAAAACCA
>JAYJMH010074498.1:0-10796 GCA_036873815.1 Phacellophora camtschatica | reverse complement strand
TTTCATTTAGCTTGAAAATGATGTTAAGATGACATCGAAACGTCGCTCATTATTATCATTAATATTTATAATTAAATATTTTGATTATGTTTAAAAATATACGCTTCTTTACGACTAGAACCCATAATGCAGTTTCTAATAAGAGAAGATAAACATGAAAATCGTTAAATCTTCACATAAGTTGTTTTACCGTAGGTATGGAGAAGTCTGTAACCCAGAATTCGATTTCAAAAATCCAGATAATGATAATTCAAGAGGATTCACTCAACTCGTATGGAAAGATACAGTAAAGATAGGCGTTGGAAAAGCAACAGGCAAAGGTAAAAACAACGAACTGTGTGTTTACATTGTCGGTGTCTATAGACCACCTGGGAATCTGGTTGGATTCTTTGAGGAAAATGTAGAGGAAGGGACATTTAACAAAAAAGAATTTTGTGCAACTGACGATGAAGCTTCCGAGGATGAAGAGAATGATCAAGATGGAGAGGATGAAGCGGATAAAGAGGAGGAGAAAGAAGAACGAGAAAACAATAAAGAGAAATTAAGCAACAAGATGCAACAAGGCCAGAAAATAAAAGAAGGAATTGATAAAAGAAGAAGCAAAAAAGGAAAGGAAGAAAAAGAGAATACTGCTGGAGATTATGAAATTGATTTTGAAGGAGAAGACGATGATAAAGAAGAGCAAAATTTAAAAGTCGACAAGAAGAAGTTAGAGCAAAATAAAAAGAAGATGATGATGGCGAGGGTTGAGGGAGAGCAAAAATCTAATAAAGATGATGATGATCAGGAAGAGCAAAAATCAGAAGTCAACGAGAAGATGAGAGAACAAAAAGAGGAGGAAAAAAAAATAAAACAAAAATAGAAAGATCAAGAAACTAAAGTTTCAGCAAAAAAGTAGATACTGATAGAAATAGAATAGAAATGACTATTTTGAAAATGTTTTAGAACTGCTTTGAACCAAATTCTTGCTGAAATTTTTAAATTAGCTTAAAGAAAGGTTAGAAATTGCAATCACATAGCTTTAAGTGTGACAAAGGAAATAATATAAATAAAAAAAAATTAAAAGTGCTGATACTACTAAAGTGCAAGAAATATGAATATAATTTTTTGACATAAATGTTTTGCTGATGCCTATAATTTTTAACGTTTTTGACCACACGAAAAAGAGAATGTCCACAGATAATCTTTTATATGAAATAAAAGATACAAAAGAGAACCAACCAGCAGTGATCTTATTTCCGTAATGATCAACATCGTTATATCTATTATACCAGAGTTCATGAAAATAATATTATTCAACAAGAATCCAGTTGTAGCAATCGTAAGAAGAATGTAAAATTTAAATATGAACTCAATAACCAATGGCATACAGAATGGGTGAAAACAGATATAAATGTCATTGTTCTTGGACATTCATAGGATACCACTGGTATCTAAAATCACCAACAGCGTTTCCAAAGATATTTTCCAGAGTAAAAACACATCTGGTACTTGGCACACCTGGTATTCCGCTGGATCCAACATTTGAATCATCATTCGTATTGTAATCCCTTAGGATTCACTATTCAAAATACATCGAAATGTGGTGTTTTATTTTCTAATCTTCAGAAATTTGATCGAGTGATGACGAATGCTGAATTTGATCAAATTCCCCTTGAACCAATTTAAACTCTCAAAATTTAGGTAGATATCAAGATTATTCATCTTTGAAGTACACTAAGAACCCTACACTAAGAAGCTGACTTTAAAAAAGCAACAGACTGATATTTTGGCAAAATTTACAAATCATCTTTGAAAATTGATTCAAAAGAGCTAATTTAAATGATCTATATTGTTTCAGATAATAGAGGGTTGTTAGGATGACTCTTATATCATTTTATTGGCAGCATACAACAGGCCAACTCTATATGATTTGCCAAGATATTAAAAACCAGACAGGTAATTTTCAAAAACCGGTTTCTTATCGGCGAGTTCTTGCTGTATCTCTGAAAAAATCATTAATAAACCAGAAAACAAGCGACCAGTAACATAGCTATTCTAAAGGTCCTCACCTGTTGCTTTCTGCTGCTAATGCAACAAGATATTTTTCCGTTGCAAACAAGAAATCCCCCCAAAATCAATCTCTTTGTTTGTTCTCTTCTTTGCTTGTTTATTAATGTTTAGTAAGAAAACAAAGATGAAAGAGAATCTTTATTATTAAGTGCTTTATTTCAGTATATAAGCAATGGGAGTGAAATAGTAATGTTACAGCAATCTATTAACAATACGAGCATTGGAGAATTTCATAATGAAAAGAATTAAGTTTTCCTCATGACAAAGCGATTTGTGGTTCTCAACAATATGTTTTGCACTTTTGAACATTGTAAATCAAACTACAGTAAAGTACAAAGTTATCCTATCTCACAATCTTTATTTTATTTTAATTAATCTCTAAAATTTAATGTCTACTGAGAAATCGAAAGTCTAAAGTCCAAAGTTTAAAGTCCAAAGTTGAAATTCGCAAAGAGCAAATCGCAATGTCATGTTAAACATTAAAATGTTTCTCCAAATGATTCCCCCTATCGTATGATTCACCAATACGTATAATTTCTCGACATAAGTTACTCAAAATTAATTTTAATAATATATACAAATTAACAATAAATCTTTTCTAAGAAACATTCATAAGCACACACAACTCTATCCAAAACTGTAAAAAAAACCATTTCTTGATCAAAATGTATAATCTACATTGACAATACAAAGCAAAAATATTGCTTTGAGAGGTTAGTTTGAAGTTAAAGTAAAACTGTTTTTTACGAAAAGGCCAACAATTAGTTAAGAAATTACAATGCAAAATTCCTGATTCCAAGACATTTCATGGATAAAACGCAAAACTTAAAATCACATAGCTAACATTGCAATTTTATTGCATTAGATGTTAAATTTTATTAGTTTTAATTTGACAAACATTTTTATCGCGACCAAAATAATTGAATAAAAGTGTTAAGTAAAATTGCTAAGAAGCAATCAAAATAGGCCAAAAAACACAAAAAATGGTTTCATAACAGTCGCCTTTTCTGTAAAAGAATTTCTCTTACTCATGAACTATATACGAGCATTAAATTGCAATACGTTGGTGCTGATGTGAAATGTAAAGTTGTGTTAGTCATAAATTCATTAAAAATAGAATACGCAACCAGTTTTTTAAATACCCTTGAATTATGAAAACATACAATAAGCCTTTTGAAAATTTATTTCAAATTTAAGTAGAAATTTCACATGGAGAAAATAAAAAATATTTTGAAATTTTATTTTTTCACAACATGAAAGTCTTATAGCCAAGAGGCATGTTTTATGTATGTGGGTGGTAGAACACCATGTAAATTAGGGGTGATGCTCTATTTGAATAAAGTTGCATTAATGTCAGAATTTTTATTTTAAAAAAAGACTGCGTTTAAAACAAAGGTGACGTGGCAAAATATCATCCAAACTCAAATTCTGGACAAATATTTTATGCCTTAATTTCCTTTAACTTTCAGGAATTGCATCAAGTTCCCGCTCAACAAATTAAAGCCTTTTGTTCCAATATCAAGGCATATAAATATTTCGTCCAAATATGATTATTACGACAATCTGTTTGCTTATCATTAGCTGTTACAGTAAATAGTTAGAAAAACAATAGGTCAATTGAAAGAGAACGAGCGATCAAAAAACAAGTTTCTTAAAGGTTTAATCACCAACAAGGTTTATAAAATCAACCCGAAAAATGAGCACTTTAGTGTTGCGATTTTAAAAATGTCGAGACTTTTAGCAATGTCGAGAGTCAAAAACGGTAAAAATAACTTATATGAGAAGCTAACTCTGACTTCAGTTAACTCTGACTTCACTCCAGCAGCCAACTCTGACTTCAGCACACATTTCTGATTGTTCATCTGCCTCTTGCGATGTGATTTTTTGAGCTAATCTTCTTTCCTGTCCTGCCAATTTACTAACTGGGCAAAGAATCCCTTTATTAATCAGGTTAAATAAATAAAAATTGATACTGAAGCAAAAACTGTGAAAAGAACTATAGCGGAATTATGACGTGTGACAACAACTGTAATCTCGTTTCTATGTGGATAAGAATTCTGCAGAAGATTGAATTTCAAACACGCTTCCTCTAAAATGTTTGTTTTCAAATATCTTTTGGTTTCCAAGTGCATTGTTGCAGCGTTATGGAAACTTTTAGGCATCTTCAAGGCCAGAAGTGCCATCGTTACAGAAGATCTTGCATGCCAAAAAATTCTCGGAGAAATTCGCTTCGCCGTTGCGAAAATCACGAGCAAAAATACGCGCTGCCGCCATTTTTTTTCTTTTTTGCCCTTGCGTAATCCAGTGTGATATGTGTTGTGATTGGCTGTCTGAAACCGGTATGCTGAGTGTACTCCAACGCAGGGGTTGGCACAGAATCATAAGAATCGTACGAATCCCTTCGCAGTTCTATGGTCGGTCGTGTAGTCTCTCGCTTCGAATGGCGAAACAATATGCACATTTCAGTTCCTTCTTCGGTTTCTTGTTCATGATTGCCATCTCGATCTCGGTTTCCGGTGTCCCGAGAAGACGAATCTCGCCTGATGCGACGAACCAGTACAATCACAGCGATAATTATCCAAACAAGCACGAATGAAGCTGAAATTACAATCACAGCTAAAATGCTCATTGAAATCGTCACACCATCGTGTCTCTTTTTATTTCTATTGTTTATTTTGGAAGCATTAGCAGAATAATTTCCAGTTGGTCTTTTACCTTTTCGTTTTTCAAATTCTTTTTCCTTGATCGAATTTATCTTTGTGCTGCTAAATTTGGTTCTGGGAACTATCTTATTTGCCCGACGTGTTGGCTTCTCCGGGGCGATCCTTTCTGTTTGAGGAAGCTCGACATCAATTACCATAGTCGGTTTTATCGTGGTTGGAGGACGTTCCACTACCGAGCGACATGCTCTCAATGGAATATTTATGGAACGTTTGTCACTACTACTATCTACTGTTGACGGTTGAGTGGTTGGAGTAGTCGAAGTGCATTCTACGTTACCAACGGTAAAGTATGATTTAGCTGCATTTTTGCGAAATTGAATAAGTATAATGGGCAAGGCATCTTTGTCAGTAATGAAGCCTAAGAATAAAACATATACATGAAAGCAAATAATTCTGAAACAATTTAATAAAACAGATTAGAAAATATATATTTTTAAAGCAATAGCTAAAACAAATTATTTCAGGGGCGGAAATTATTGGGTTTTGGTTGTCAAGAGCAAAATTTTCTTCATTTATGACCATTAAATAACCAGGCCCTTAGTAAACAAATCAATTGCTTGAATAATTGCAATCGCGATTAAATCTCAAAAAATCTTACCAGAATCCTCCCGCCAAAAGTTGTCGTCAAGGTCACAATTGCAATATTTTCTTGCATCAGAACACGTTTTCGTCACTCCGCATGCGCATTTATCACTTCCTTTAGGTGCTCCTCCCCAGTATTTTTGAGTGACACCTTCTCGACTGACCCAACTTACAGTAGAGGGTCCTCTAGGTGCGTTCAGCAATGTGCTATTGATGCATTCAAATCGAACAAACTGGCGACACTCTGAACTTGCATCAATCACAGCACGAGCTTTGTCACCATCGAGTAAATATGACATTTGCTGAAAGTACATTCCGTCCGAGATATCTGCGTTATGGGTCACCTTAAAGCGACGCATGTTGTGTCTTAAGGGAATTATTGTCACTGCCTTTTTTGCCTGCTTCGTCATATTGCAGATCACTTCGAATGAATTTAAAGGACCAGCCCCATCTGGATCAATATAGCAATACGAATCTTCATTTAGTCCAAGTGATTTATAATCTTGACAAGACTTCTGGACAATTGGCACTTTGCAGGTTTTACCTAAAATCAATAAAATTTAAAGCTAACTTCGATACAAATTTTGTGTAGTCTGGAAAGAAGATTGAGATAAGATCTTGGTGATCACTCAACATCGTAGGAAACAAATTGCAGATTTTATATGTTTTTGGTCGAGTTTACATTAGCAACTAAGCATTTCCATTTTAATAGTGAAAATATAATTCTCAAATTTTGCCTGAAATTATTTGTCTGAAATACAAGATCCTTATTCTTAACACCGGACATTTTTGGAATTTAATATATTAGCTCAAAAAATCTGAATAGTCCAGAAAAATGTTCGTTAAAAAAATCTACCACATTTTATACTTAAACGTTTCAAAAATGGTCTTTAAGTATTAAAATTTTGTAAAATTTTAAAATACCAACTGCAAGCAATGCTTACCATTGTAAAGTGTCTTTGTACAGTCGCATTCGAAACCAGCTCCCGTTCTCTTGCACAATCCTCCATTACTACATGGGTTAGGCCAGCATTCATTTTTCAGATTGCACTTATTTACAAGAACACCCTGGATATCTTTCTTCTCAAGAAGCCGCGCGTCAATGAAAGTACCATCGACGGTAATGCGGTACAAGCAACCTTCAAATCCTTTCAAAATGTTGTCCGCTCCACCGCCTAAAATTGCGTGACGTGCCTTATACGTTACGCCTTTTAATGAAGGATGACGATATATCAACGGCTTTTCTTTGTCCAAAGTAACGGATATTTTCTCTGAGGTGACAAGACAATTTATTGCATGCCAATTGCCATCGTTGAGGTCGTTTCCAACCTCCAATTGTATTGGAGTAATCTTTGAGGATTGAACACGAAAAGTCAATTTCCCGCTACGGATTTCCACGTATATTTTTCCATCATCGGATATTTTCGACAACAGCATGCTATTTCTGATATATGTACGAAAACTGAGCTTCATCGAAAAGCTTCTTTCTACAAATGTTGGAATCTTCATAACAGCCTTGTAATCAGGAAACGCTACAGGGATGTAAGTAATCTCTCTGCAGTGGAACTGAATGTCTCCAAAATACCGATAGTCTTTCTTGTTGAATTTAACATTGTAGAGAATACTTCGTTCATCAAAAAGCAAATTCTTCAAACAACCGGTGTAATGCTTAGACATGAGGCCAAAAGACGAGTCCAGCTTCATGCCGGGGAAAACTCCACCGACAAATATTTTGTCGTCTAAGTCAAGTCGTGTAAAGCCCGAAGAGCTGAGAGAGATCGATTTTTCCATCGCGCCATCGATCGAGATGTTGACGTCGTTTTGATTCCTGATAATGTCCACGGTGTGCCATTCGTTGTTGCCGAGATTGCGACCGATTATGATTTCTTGTTTAGAAAACACGTGAGGTGTACTGCCGAGGTCAGCTTGATACCTGATATCATAAACGAAAGAGTATTTTAAAATTGCATAATTTTGATCAAAATAGCAAAAACAAACATTTCTAATTCGCAACAAGACGAACAAATTTGAAAATCATCCCTGTAGTAAGATGATATAATTCTGTTGTCTTTCTGGATTTCTTAATAAGGAAGCCCTGAATTCGACTCAGAAAAACAACAAAGCAGATCATCCTACCACAAGGATAATCATGGTACGAGGGGATTTCATCCCGACGGAGGCATCTCATCCTAAGGTGAAATAGTTCCAACACATGCGTACTGTTTTGCGCAATAATCTCAACATGGGATAAGATTTTCATGTAAACGGAAAGAAAACTAACATAGATAGTTTGTTATATGTTTATTTTTCCATATTATTATAAATAATTGGATTAAGCTAGTTATGTACAGTAGCTAATAAAAGATGTCACACACACACACATACACACACAAAATGTGAGTCGCAAGGTTAAAACGGCATACAGTAAATAGCCTTAAACCAAAAAGAGATGACGCAAAGATAAGTTGATACAATAAAATATTCGAGTGCCGATCAAATCTGAAGAGAGAAAAATCCTTCACACTGCTCCGTTTTAATCATTGAAAGAATAACCGAAAGAACACCAGAGTAAAGACTGACATGGTTTTGTCACATTGCAAGAATTGATGAGAGCCGCAGGGTTAAAAAAGCGTACAACGAAAAGCTTGACAGCAAAAAGAGATGATGTAAGAGAGGAGTGGATTAAATACGATAAGAAACTTGAATGCCTATTCAAACCTATAGAGACAAAAAGTGAGGAAATAAGCAGCGGAGATCAGTTTAGTTACGTTTTAGACTTGTATTAACATCAACACTCAAAATATTGAAATTTTTTATTACTTTCATAAAAATGGACTAATTTGAAAATCAATTGTTTTAAAAGAGCATATTTTTCCCAAGTAAACGCCAGCAACGGAGGCTTTTGAAAATGATAGCAACAGTTAATGTTAGTATAAATTGCAAACCAAATTCGAATGTTTTCATATGAAAACGAGGACGAGGTAGTTCATGAAGACAAAGTAGTTATCATAGGAAAACGAGGACGAAGTAGTTTATGAAGACGAGGTAGTTTTCATATGAAAACGAGAACGAGGTAGTTCACGAAGACGAGGTAGTTCATGAAGACAAAGTAGTTATCATAGGAAAACGAGGACGAGGTAGTTTATGAAAACGAGGTAGTTTTCATATGAAAACGAGGACGAGGTAGTTAAAACGAGGACGAGGTAGCTCATGAAGACGAAGTAGTTATCATAGGAAAACGAGGATGAGGTAGTTTATGAAGACGAGGTAGTTTTCATATGAAAACGAGAACGAGGTAGTTCACGAAGACGAGGAAGTTTTCATATGAAAACGAGGACGAGGTAGCTCATGAAGACGAAGTAGTTATCATAGGAAAACGAGGGCGAGGTATTTCATGAAGGCAAGGTAGTTCTTATAGGAAAACAATTGCAACCTGTAAAAAGAAACAAATTGCTCTCTTTTGAATAATTTCAACAGATAAACTTAAAAAAAAATTGTCGAAAATAGTAAATTGGTTTTTCAAGAAATAAGATCAGAACTGCAAATAACGCAAAAACAGTATTAGTTTCAAGTATATAAACTATTCATAATCAAAATACAGTAATTACATAATCAAAAGAACATTGAACAATTAAATAGCAAAAAAAGAATACGAAATGTTTCCACATGAAAAAATCCCACAATGATCTGTACTCGGTAATTTCTCCCAACGATTTACTATACAAATAATGGAACTCGTTTTGTAAAGCATGTATTTAATTGACAGTGGTTTTGACTAACATCTGGGCAAAGTACATCAATTTTTCAGAAATTAACAGCTGTTTCGAATAAATAACCCTCTTCTCGTTCACATAAAGCAGCAGGACATGCAACCGATATCAACATTTTATCAGGAAGAAACAATTTCCGCGCAGTCATGTTGAGCACAGAAAACAAGCGGTTTTTTATTCCAAAGCTAATTATTTTTCTTAGTCCACGTGCAGCTTGTTTCTTCTTCAATTTTGCAATTTGCTTTGGACTAACAAAACAATGATACGACGGCTCCCTGGGCTTGCTGGTTTGCAAATATTCCATTTAATATTTAGCATTCGTTAAATTTGTCTTCAAACTCACCACAGTGAGATAAATAAAATTACTTTCTCATTGTTTTTTTATTTTAAAAACGTTGATGTTATTTACCGAAAACGATTACATGGTAGAATTGCTAAATATCCATTCCTACAAAGATGTTTGGTTGATGCAGTTTTGCAGATCAAGTGGAAAAATCGTCTCACTGCATTAGCTAAAAACTATCCGCCTAAATATCTTCTAAGGGAAATAGGACTTAGCGTATTAGCATTTTTTTTAAATGCCCATTCCGAGAAAAAATGTTGAAGTTTGAAGAAATGGCTTCTAAAGAAGACGTTTTTCTGATGCTCAAGAAGATCGTTTCTCACAAATTAGAAAATGGTCTCACTGAATTAGCTAAAAACTATGCGATTAAATAGCTTCTGAAAAAACATAATTTAACTTAATAGGATTAAAAAAATCCATTTCGAGAAGAATAGTTGAATTTTGAAAAAATGTCTTCCAGATTTTGTTCCTTTTGTTGTTTTAAATTTTTGCAATTTACTTGCGATGCTACGAACTGCATGGTCCACGCAACGTTGCAAGTAAATTGCAAACGCAAAACAACAGAAAAAAGATAACACACAGAAGATAATGACGAAACAATAGAATAAAAATTACAAAGATAAGACAACGAAATGATAAAATTAATGTGATAGGAAATTTTTTGCAACTACTATTTTGGCGCCCTAATTCCCATGTATAAACATTTGCCTAGATTTTCAATTATTACATAATTTTTTTTAACTTAATGATTGCAATAAAAATTAAATTATCTTGTACCTTGTATCTCAAAGAAGTATCTAGATACTGACTTATTTGAAATCAGTTTTTTGACAGTAAATCGGCCCGCTGTCAAAAAACTGCAAATTAAGAAATTGAGTGAGGCAAAATTCTTTATGAGAACAATAAAAGAACAATAGAATGATTTGATAAACAATGAGGCTAAAGCCAAATATTTAATTTCTTAATAGCGGGGATCTACTGTAACTTGTTATAACGTTACATTTTTAGCATCTTACCCATCCCTGGAAGTAATAAACAAACTGGATCAAAGACTATAAATTTTCAATCACAATCACAATGGAATTAAGCATATTTGTTTCCTTTTCTGTTCGTTTCCAGGCACTAAGATCTTTCATAGTCTTCAATGTTTTGCTTGTCAATACTATGATAACATACAAACATTTTAATTCGAATTATGTACAAATGAACACGATAAATTTATTTACGACGTTTCAAACTTTGATGTTAATCGGGTTACAAACATACAAACATACAAACATACAAACATACAAACATACAAACATACAAACATACAAACATACAAAC
>JAYJMH010074487.1:0-10797 GCA_036873815.1 Phacellophora camtschatica | reverse complement strand
CTACAAAACAGCATGTAATGATGTTTCAAAACATTAAGACATTATTCTCTATTTATATCAATCAAAGATTATTAATTTGGATAGGGGTAGGGCTCTCTTCTTGTTAGTTTACCTACTTAGAGAGCTCCTCCTTTAAGAAATTCTTCATGCAATTGTACATTCTTGTATTAATTTTAACTTTAATTATTTTGAAAAAAAAGCGTATCACTTTAATTGGTATTGCATGTTTTTTTATTTCTGAACTGAACTGATTCTCCTTTTGCACTTCGAGATTGTCCCACCAGAAGAAAATTAGAACCTTGTCTGCGGCATTGGATGGTTACAATGTTAATGGAAAATCAAGAGATCTCAGTTTCTGAACAACTTCAGCTTGGGCAGTCTTGATCAAGCTTACCTTGTCGTAGTTGCAATAGTGACCAAATCTAGCAAGAAGGATTTATGGGAATTTTCCGACCCGCTAAGCTGTGTAGTCCTGTCCCTAAAATAACGTACTGCTTCATCAAAAAGTTTCCTTTTGAAACAGCGTGAACAAGGTCTTGGGAAAATGACTCAACATATCTGCTAACTTCATCTCCCGGCTAATGATTAGTTGCGTGAATGATGCCGAGCATGAATTCATTCACACTCTTGGGAGGTTGCGAATCATCTAATTCCAAATAACCAGCAGTTGGTGGCCAAGGTAACTCTGGTGCATTATCGATCATGGATTTGATATCAGATCGAAGTGCGCTAGCAGCTTCTTTTAGAATGAACTCCTTGTTTTCTTTCATAAAACTACTTATCGTTGTTGTTGAAAGCGCTGATTGACTGACTATAATCTCCGTCTCATGGTAGGACACTCATACAAAAGTGATGCCATCTCCAAACTATTGTTCGAGACGCTTCTTGAATTTAGATCGGAGCCTCCTGTCATCACTGCCAAAGGCATACATTTCGGTCAAGTTTTTGAGGGAAACAAAACTGGCTACCACTTATAACATGATTTTGTATAAATTCGCAGACGGCTTGGAAGTTCGTTGAGCTATTTGCGACTTGTTGCCGATCTTCAACTTGAAGCAATATTTCATCTTTTTGGAGTTTTGCAGCATCTTGCAGTGTTTGCATGCCTAGAAGGTTTGTAAGACTTTCATATCCTGTTTTTGTCCTATCAATTTTACTGGTGAGTTGCCATCATATTTCGTGCATTTATTTGGAAAGAAGGATCCTGAGTTATCGGCCGATCTTTTCCTTCGTATCAACGGTGAAACCTTTGAGCTCTTGGCTCTGCTGGCTGCAACTGACATTGCCTTTGTGAACGTTTGATAGCATTGGCGGTGGGCATATAGTTTGCCCTCCTCAAATCCATTGGGAACAGAACTGATTTGTTTCTGATGGACATGGGCACCACCAAATTGAAGACGAGCATCTTTGCTTTGGATCAGTCTATTGTAGGATTCTCTCCGCAGCTCCTTTAAACTCAAATCGTCTAACAAAAGTGGTCATAGTGAACAAAGCTTTAGACATCACCATCTCATATTTTCCTTGCAAAATCGATTGATATAGTGAATCACGAATTTTTCTCCTTCGATCCCCCATATTTCGGAAACGCCCCCTCACCCGCCCGATGAACATCCAGATTCGAATTCTACGAATTTCATCTTCAATACAAAGGTGGCTCTTTTGAAAGTAGATTCAAAGGGCATATAATCGATGTTTTGCTAATGCCGACTGCTTCAAGTGAATCAGAGCTGTGAAACTACTAGGTTGCTTGGGAAGCAAGTTTCGGTTTTTTTTATTTTTTTGTTTGGATATTATCATCATTTTGAAAGATATAATTTAATAGAAAATTTCAATGGCTTTAATTTAATACCACTTTTCAGATATTATTTCATGTCTTAAGGGAGTTACAAAATGTTTGCTCCCAGAACAGAATATTCCTAAATTACATTTGACCCCAAAAGTGTTAAGAAAATATGCGATTTACTGTTGTGATGATTTTCCGTGACTTGTTTAAATTTTGCAGATGACTATGTATATATTTTTAACATTTTATCGTCTTATTTTGCTCCTTTTGTATTTACTTGCAATTTTGTTTGATTTCTTTCTCCTCTAATACATTTCCTACTAATTTTTACTACCTTCATATATTATCAGACCGTTTGAATTATTCTTATTTTTCAAAAGACAATTTGAAGGCAAAATGAATTCTCAACTGGATGTGTTATTTGAACAAGACAAGAAGGCTACAAGAATTTTATTGCAAGTTCTACACCCTCACTTCAACGATCGATCTCTCCTGGAGATAGCTGATGATATCCAATTTTCAACCTTCATAAAGAATTTAAATACCCAATTACAGATTGAGGACAAGTGGAGAAAAAAGGTAGAGTAGGGCTTCTCAAGGAAATTTGTTGAAACAGATTTCTATTTTTGTTATTAAGGTTAAATTAATAGGAAGACAAAGTCACTCTTTGGGGATACTAAATGTGACTTTTTAAACTGTGGATGGATATAGATAATAACTCAAATGACCTTTTACATCTAATTGAACTCTATTATTTTCAAACAATATGATTGCAGAGTGGAGTCGCTTTATTATAAACCAATACATAATCAATGATTATATTGTGGTAACAGCTCCCACATATTGTAAAATCATGTATTTGCAAAATTTCTTTGAATTGTCACTTTATAGTTTTTTTTTATTTTAAGGGCAAACAGATCTTATCAACACTATTCTAAACGTTTATCATCTTTATTACAATATCCTCTTGAACAAATATAAATCTTGATTCCGCCGTTGTTACTCCACCAACGACTGATTGATCTCAATCGCTAAAGGTCAACTCATGTCAAAACCCATTTTTTGCTCTTTGCACATATCGAGCATGCTGGATTTAATCCTGAAAACAAAATTTAAAAATAATTTGTTGATCCTTTTAAAAATAGCACCTTAAATCCCACAATTAGCACTTTTGCCTCAAAATATTGCGCGAGCGAAAAAGCCTGGAACGAGTTTAGCTGTGACGTAAACTAAGTCAGAGGTTTTCACGCGTTTTCCGAAGAAAGGTCATTGTTTTATAGTCTCGACGGTGCGTAGGCTGTGTTGTTTTTTCAACCCAAAAATGCCTCGATGATGTGTGGTTATGGCTGCATGGAGTCAGCTTCTTCGTCGAAAGGTGTATCTTGGCATAAGTAGGAGAAAGAGATGGTCTGATTTTGTGAAGAGGATCAGAGAAGAATTAGGCGGAAGCCACTAAAATTTCAGGATTTTGGCTCAAAGCATTTCAATTCGGAGGTTTTGAACAGAGTCATGCTCCTACTGCTTTACCAGGCTTCACATGAACCTTTACAAGAACATTGAGACGTGATCAACATGGAATATGCTCATACATGTCGATGTATACGCCAAAGAAGACTAATGAGGCAGATAAAGCGACAACATCGTCATCGTCCGACAGCCAGAAATAGGGCTCACCGACAGGTAAGAATCAAAACAATCTGTGCATAGCCTAGCAGATATTTCCTTCAAATTATGTAAATTTTTTTATTGTGCTTTTATTTATTTTTTTATTATTAGCGTTTTTATAAAATATTTGTCGTTTATTTTGTTGTCGTAGATAATACGATTTGCTTTCTGTTCTGACCAACAAACGGCTTGAGAATAGCATCAGGCAGGCTAGGCTTCACCTATTCATCTCAAGCTAGCTGGCTCGAGGATTTTTACTCTTGTGGTTAACCACTTCTGTCCTAAAATGATTGGATTTCCTTATATCAGCATGAAATACAGGTATAAAAACTAACAATATATTTGAAGTTTGATAGAGCAAGGGTAGCTAATTCTTCCAAATTCAGTTATAGATCAACAAGAGATTTAGCTGTAGCTTCCCTTATGCATATAAAATGGGCGTCATTCCCAAGGATGAAGGTCTGAGGGATTAGGATCCCGGGCCTGGTAGCATTTTATTTATTCAGTATTTATTAGTGTACTGTATCCTCTCCTGTCTGCCAGCCAGATTTATTTTTATCTTTCCACCTATAGTCTGGTGCCTTGCCAAGCTCCCCAAGGAACTCGTTTACTGTATACATGCAGTTTTCAATTTCATGGCAGCACTGGCATTCTTTTGCATTTTCCAGCAGGTCAATTTTACATGTTCCACATTTACACCTAAAACTAATTACAAAAATAATGTTTTGTGTGCCGTGACATGATAAAAAATTGATACTTCAATTCTAGAAAATTTATACTTCAATATAAACACCTGATTTGAACCAGAGCAGAGCAGTCTTTTTGGAGCAGTTTCAATGGGTGCTGTAATCATTCAACAATAGTTTAAAAATATCCATTATACCTTAGGTATATAGGATTTTTGAAACTATTGTAGTTCTATTTTTTTTCAGTAAATAAAATTCTTCCAACCTACCTGCCTTTATTAAAATACCTGCATCCCAAACTTTACAAATTCAAAACAAATATGATACGATTATGAGCTAGAAAATATGTTTCTTGTGGAAAAAAGACAGCTACTGCAATCAGAAAATAATACTCAAAACGAATGACGATGTTGAAAACCTGAACAAGTTCTTGTTTTGATAGCTTGTTTGGTTGCCTAGGCCAATAATATCGCAATAAAAAATCAAGTGATGGGACAAAGCAAAAACACTTTACCAACCATTCGTTTGGTAAATGAATTAACTTTACCAACCATTCTTTTTCCGGTTCTGTCCCGTCCAAACGTCTGTCAAGCCACTCAATCCGTTCTTCTTCCCTGCGTTCGCGGGGATAATTTCTCAACCATTCTTCATCGGCAAGAGGTTTCCCCACACATGTATGGCCCAGCAAAATCATCTTGCTGTCCTCTCCGCCGCCTAACAAGGCCACTCTTTTTATTTCATCTCGCATTCTTCGGCATCTACGTTCAAGGAAAAGTGCGACGAAGTTTCGGATAAACTGATGTCGTCAGAAATTTTTCCATGTTTAAAATTTCTCGAAATGTGAGCAACGAAATAAAGTCAAGTTGTCTGATGTCTCTTTGCTCCCAAAGCTGGAATCATCAACACAATAGAGGCTGCTGTTGTCTTTTGTTTTGCAGCCTGTTTACGTCACGCGTTAGCTAGTGCCAGATTGCCTCTATTGCGCGGTTTTCAGGAGGGGTACACAATTAAAAAACCCCCAAAGGGCAATATTAGTCTCTCAAATGTCAAAACTAATATCCCCATCGAATTCCCCTTGCTTTAAAGCTATGTCATACAAAAAATCAAAAAAGGGTTGAGTTGACCTTTAAGATAATCTTGAAGTTGTTGTGGCTCAGTGGTGTAATCCTCTGACTTTGGAGCCTGCATAATTAAAGGTTAAATGAAACAATTACCTTCACCAACAACAAATTATTTTACAAATTATCGGTTAAAGTCATAATTTTCTAATTGATACACATTAGATAAATAGTTCATCAACAATATTTTGGGAATAATGTTCTATCATCAAGAAATATCATTAATCGAAAGAGTTTATTCTTGAAAGTCCAAATTTTATTCTTTTCTAAACAGGTAAATTTCCTTAGCAATGATACTGCATTCACTCAGAAACTGTTTTTTGCGCCACAATGCAGAAGCGTTGCTTTATTATAATGTGTTGTATTCTAGTCGTAGAGTTTTTTTTCATATTTTCTGCATTCCTTTTGAGTTGTTATAATTCGGCTAGAATTCTTACATGGCATTGGTAAAAGTTTTTTTTTGCTAGGTAGCTACTGAGTAACTCTGAAAAAAAGTTCATATTGCAGCAGTGTAGCAAAGATTTTTAAGAAATTTTAATAGTGTTTAATTTTTCTGTTAAAGGGCCAACGCTGAAGTTACGTAGACCACATGTCCTGAAGAAGTTCAAGGAAATCATTGACAGTTTGTATGATATGTAGAAGATTTACTGGTGTGTATGTCGTTCAAGTTTTAATGCAGGTGAAGAATGCTGTCCGGTTTTTTTTGGGTTAATGTGTACTTTTTGCAATACAATACACAGTGTCATAAATATAAGCGTTATAATAATTCGTTCTCTTTTTGTGTATCAATTTATCTGTCGTTTTAGCTACGTTCTATTTGTTTTGGATATTGTATATGTTGCAGAAATGGTGGTATCAGTACAGACTTTGTATTAATTTTCATTAACTTTGTATTCATTAACGTTTTGCCATGACGTGCTGGTACATGGTTTTGCTCTACATGATTCCGTGTTATCGCTAAGTTTTTTTTAGGAGTTTAAAAATAGGGCTCTAGTATTGGCAAGCTACCCGAGTTTCGGTTCGCTTCCGTGCTATACCTCGACTTATAAAATTTAAATTTTAGCAAAATTAGGCTTAAAATCCCTGGCCATCAGAGTATCCCTAATCGCTTTGACTCTTGTGCTCCAACAACATGGCTGATGATCTTCCTTTTGACGACATTTTATCATACACGGTGTCATTCGTACATATAAGTAACAGCTTTCTGGCTCAAAATTCTAATTTTCTTTCGGAAATGGGACCGAAAATCTTTCAGTTTCGTCAAGAACTGGCCTGCTTTCTAGAGATAGCTAGTCTAGGTATTGCAGGTTATGAAAGCAAAGCAGAATTTCAGTCAGAGATATTTCAGAGCTTTTAATAGATTTTGCACATTGATCTTATTCAATCAAATCAAAAAAAAAAATTTTTTCGGAATGTTCAAATTCGTAAGTATTTGTAAGTTGTTGTATTGTAATGGTAACTGAATCAATAATTTTAGTATTTTGCTTTGATATTTTGCAATATATTTGTGCGAATGTTTTCTAGTTGTTTATTTCTAAATATTTGTAAGAAACATTCAAAACGGTGTTCTTTCTTGTCTCTCTTTACAACGGTTTGGCCACCTTGTTTCTGAGGATATTTCGAAAAAAAATACTCCTGGTACCTCCCGTATTTGCCGCCCACTCTCTAATTTTCATATATACGCTAAGGGAAGTAGATTGCCCCTGAAGATGCACCTAAAGACTAAGCACCTCCGAAGGGTTGATTAGCCAGGTATACCAGAATGAATCTCGAGTTTTCAGGGAGTTTTCATTTGACAAGAGTAGTAATAGAGGGAGTCAGCACCGTCACAAAATGTATACGCACAGTAGATATAGAATGGATTAACTGGAACAGTGACGTCATCTGTTCCAGAACTCCCATCCCTTAAAGATGTTTCTAGCGTTATAGCGCGAGTATAATTATGATGTCTAGCGTTATAGCGCGAGTATAATTATGATGTCTAGCGTTATAGCGCGATCATGTTTATGATGTCTAGCGGTATAGCACGAGTATAGTTATGATGTCTAGCGTTATAGCGCGAACATGTTTATGATGTCTAGCGGTATCGCACGAGTATGGTTTTTCATGACTCGCGTTATGATGTTAGATATGAATCCATGACGTCATTCATCGAACACGTGTGGAAACGATCGTGATTAATTAGGCCTTATTTTGGTGTGACATGAATTCTTTCTTGAACTAGCTCTTGTGGGTTTGTTCAACATTCATCATGCGTTCGAAAATCGATTGAACTCGAGTGATTTTGATTGGTTATTCTTAACGTGTCAATCATGGAACACGGATTATTCATGTTGTCCAAATATGGTCTTCATGAAAAAGTGAATGATCTGATTGGTTTGGATGAATTCGGTGTGAATCCTATAAAAGCTGACTCGAGGAAAAATTCGCATCATATTCAGTTAATTTTTACGAGACGAAGACTCGTGTGTTCATAAAGAATCGAAAAGAAAATTCATTCAACTTAGGCCATCGTGGAGAGCAGACGTGTTTCTGAAGAGTTCCTGAAAAAGAGAAATTCTTTCGTTTTAGACCAAGCTGAGACTTAGATGTCAAAACGAAGGAGGGAAGGTGATGATCATGGTGATGATCATGAACGTGTCAAGGACCCGAAGCTCGCATGTTCTGTCTGTGGAAAGGGATTTAAAAGACGAATGAATCTCAACTATCACATGCAATCATATCATGGAACGAACAAGGAATCGTTCAGCGGAGAAGGCAAGCGAAGGAAGAAGAAGACGTCCTTGATTAGTAAAAAGGCTTACATTTCATCACAATTGAAGCTGTATTCATGAAACCAATTGGTGGTGAGGTAACCGATCTTCCAATCATTTTCAACACAAACATCATTGTTCAGTTGCCGTTAGGCGCAGACGAAACGAAGGAAAAAGTGGATGAGGCAATTAATGATCTCAACGAGAGCATCGAAGAATTCAACCGAAATGGAAGTGGTTGGCGTTTTGAAAAGGCGTTAAACTACAAGAATCATTTCTTCGATTATGATGCATTGAAGGAAGGATCGTACATTGCAACACCTAAGAAACTAGCGAAGAAGAAGGCTATTATCAATGTACAAAATAACGATCAAAGATGTTTCATGTGGGCAGTATTATCAGCGATGCAACCAAGTGAAGACAACCCGCACAGAATGTCGAAGTATAAATCAAGATTGTTGAACTTGAACGAGATATCACTCCCAATCGATTCCAAGGATGCGAAGACGATAAACAAATTCGAAGCAAACAACGATTTATCGATAAGCATCTTTGCTTATCTTGAAAAAGATAATGAAGTCGTTCCAGTACGCATTTCAGGAAGAGGGAAGAGCGACAAACACATTAATTTGTTGATCCTGATGAGCGATGACTATGCTCAACAACATAACGTTTGGATCAAGAACATGAGCAGATTGTTATCCGGTCGAGCTGGACACAAACATCATTCTGAAAGATTTTATTGTCATTATTGTTTGTCGACGTGTTATTCGAAGGTTATCTTGGAAGCACATGAAAAAGCGTGTAAGAGACTTGACTGTCAAGCAGTATACTATCAAAGTGAGAAGAACAACGTTTTGAAATTCAAGATTTTCAAGAATCAAATGATGTTACCATTCGTGATATATACGGATTTCGAGTTTACCCTGAAGAAAACAGTTAACGAAGCGAAATACCAAGAACACGTTCCCATCAGTTATTGTTACTATGTGAAGTCGATCGATGAAAGGTGGAGAGAAGATCCGGTGATCTATACGGGAACGGATTGCATGGAAAGATTTATGAAGCAGATGGATCTCATGAATGTGAGGAATCGAGAGGTTTTCAAGAAGACCATGCCGATGAAGGAATTGACGAGAGAACAGCGACAGATGTTTGATCGAGCTCGAAGATGTTATTGTTGTGGAGAAGAGTTCAAGGGTAATGACGTATTTGCAACGAATAAAGTACGAGATCACTGTCACATTACTGGGAACTATAGAGGAGCAGCATGTAGTGACTGTAACCTGAATCAGTTGAACATAATTGCGAAGACACACATCATCCCAACAATATTTCACAACTTGAAAGGTTATGACATGCATCACATCATGAGAAATTTGGAAAGACGAAACATGAGAGTCATCGCGAATTCATCTGAAAAGATAATGACTGTGTCTATTGAGGAGCTGGGTGAGAGAGACTGTTGCAGTTATGTCCCTGGTGGAATGAAGTACATCGACTCGTTGAGTTTCTTGAATCGAGGGCTGGCTGATCTGGCGAATAATTTACCAGATGAACAATCCCATGAAATCAAGAAGTACTTGAAGAAGCGATTAGCACCCATGCTACGTGAAATCGATGATGATGATTCATGACTCCTTCGTCTTACAATCAGCTCGCATTGATGGTAAAACAAAGGAGTTCTTGAGTCCGTTCGACTTTAGAGACTATCGAAATCTCCGTGATCGATTCGATCAACCATTGACACCTGAGGAAGAACGATTCATGGAAGAAGGATTCCAATTGTTGAAGAGGAAAGGTGTATATCCATATGATTGGATGGATGATGCAGACAAGATGAATCGACATTCGTTACCTCACAAGGATGTTTCTTCAACAAGCTAAACAACGAACCCCTTCGTGACGAAGAATGCGAACACGCCCGAAGCGTGTGGAACTTCTTCAAATGTCAAACATTCAAGGATTATCATGAAATATACTTTGTTTTATTTGTTTGGAAAAGTAACAAAATATGTTGTTTTTCTATTTATAAAATCGTATTATTCTCTATTCTACTCGCTACAGATTCCATGGTTTTAACGTAATGCCGTGTAATAAATGATAACATTGCACCATTCTATATTTGACCATTCCATTGTCCGTAATTCCGTATTTTAACATTTCATATTTTAGCATTCAAACAACTGTTATTTTTACTTTTAGCTAAATAGGACATGAAATTCATTGATACAATTTGAGATATTGACATTTTGTCCATCGTAACATAAGGTAACAACGTTCCATATTTCCCCATTCTACAAACCGTAATTCCATATTTTGGCATTCTAAATAGTTCCATATTTTAGCGTTCTATATTTTAGCATTCAAAAAGTGGTTATTGTTTTTATGGTTTTAGTTACACAAAAACACAACCTTATTGCTGTTTTTATTTGCAACATCTTTCGAAGCAATGGAAAAATGAATTGAATTCCCCTCCCACACCCCACAATAATTTTGAGTTATTAGGGGTAAAAAAATAACCCACCAGTAGTCCAAAATCAACCCACTTGAAAGGGTTGAGACGACAATTCCTCGCACCTGCAGCCCACACTTTATGCCAATCGCGATATATTTGGTTGTTGCAAGAACAAAAAGAAGGAATGTAGTGAAGCACGAAATAGCTTGTTCTTCGACAAGAGTTTTGTAAACACAGTTTTTTTGAGGAACCGAGAGGGCCTTCGAACATTCAGACGCACAGCAACACGGATATCGGTGGCAAATTCACCGAAGTTACCATCTGAAAATTTAGC
>JAYJMH010074476.1:0-10797 GCA_036873815.1 Phacellophora camtschatica | reverse complement strand
CCTTGTTGAATTGTAGATTTGAAAGGAGCGAAATTGACTGACTCGAAACTCATGACACTTTCATTGTAAGGCCTAAATTGCCTCAATTGTAGAACTTGTTGTTTTCGCTGCAAAGAACTTGGACGTAAATTGATATATCATCGCCTCTACATTTGCGTTTTTAATAATGGAGGTCACAAATTACTCGTATGTTATCAGGCTGTTTAATAGATGTGTTTACCAAAAGTTTCATATTCACGTTTTTGCATAATATTTGCAAAAACAGTTTAAGGGTTTTTTGGGACTCCCGGTAGTGCTGCTATAAATTTGTCTATATCTGTTGCTATCCAAGAACTTTTACCTGTGCTCATCAGGCATTGAATGATACTTATAACCTTTTATGTTAATGATGTGGGTTAGGTATGTTGCTATATATCGGTTAGATTGAACTGATATTTCGCTATATACAGGTAGATGTTTTCGAACAGTTGTTGAAAGAGGAAAAAGTAGTTTTCAAAAATTATTCAAAGTTTGATCATCGGAATATTACGGAACACGGACCAGAAAAAACTTTCTTGTTGCTGTTGTGTTGTTTTATAAATCTAATTTGATTTAAATGAAAATTTAATTTTGCCTTGACCTCGGTGCAAATATTTTATTTGATTAAGTTCACATTATTTAACTACCTTTATTCCGTTATTGATAATCCATTTTAAGAGACTCTGGCCTTGACCATGCTGTTTGTTTCAATCTAAAACATACTTCAAGATTCAAGACTTTAAGTTATTTTGTTTGCACAACCACCAGGTCTCCAGCGTTTTTGTTTAGGTCCCTTGGGCTTGCTTCTTTTCATATGTAAACCAAACTTATTGAAATTCATTACTGAAGATAATGCAACTCTTCTGTTCGTTTTGAATCTCGCGTCTTCTTACAAAACCAAGTGTGGATTTAGCATGCTTAGTGTTGGAAGACATAGCCATGTCTGTGGCCTTTGGGCAGATTTGTCGCTCTCTTTCGTCTCTTTTTTTTTGGTACTTTTTAGGTCCATCTTCCACACACCAAGCTCCTTTGATTTTGAGAACAGAAAAAATTTATTTGCAGAATTTTCGCAATCATCCTCATAAAAATTTGCAAATTGTTTCACTTGAGTAACGTTTTCTTTGAAGAGATTTTGTGAATGGAAAACATTTGCCAGCTGCAAAATTTTAGAAGCCTGTGTTGAAAATCTCTTCTCGAGTTCCCTCCAGGAAGGAGAAACAAATCTCTCTTCAGGGAATCCTGTTGGGTTCAAATAGGGTCTGAAGATTCCTCCTGCAGTGCATGACTCTCTCCATACAGCAACGCTGCTTGGAAATGGGCTGGGACTGTGCGTTTCCGCTTTGATGTCCAACCTTCTTCTTCAAAATTGGCAACCTCTAGCCTTGACGTGAGACAATAGCTTTCAGATTCATTCAAGAACTCTTCCTTTTTGCCGGTGCTCCTGAGCGACAGAACAGTCTGTTGCAAAGATTCAACAGCTGAAACTGAATATACATCAGATATATCAGACATTTTTTTAACATATTCGGAAATGGATTAGCACAAACCAAAACATTTTCTAAGGACCAAATATGCTGCAACAAACTTCTGAATTTCTGCATTCTGGCCAGCTGCTGATTCTCCTTCATCGATGATTTCTTTTCAACATCTCTGTAATTGCTGGCATAGTGTAAGCGATTGACTCAACGTTGTGAGATTTTGCAACTCATTGTGTGTCCGAAAAAGAACGCATTGCCTTTCGAAAAAGAACCCATGCTTGATTCCTTTTTCCTGGAGCTATTTCTCGTTTCTCGTACAGCGCAGGTCGCTTTGGTGAACCCTCCAGGAAACGGTAAATGGACCCAATTATGTCCAAAATATCGTTTACTGCTAGAACAGTGTTTATACTATTCTCCGAAACAAGATTTAGGGGCAAAACAGTAGAAGTAAATTGATTTCTTTGTACCAGCAGCTGTCGGATGTTGTTGAACGCCATTTCTTTACCGGACATATTGATGGCACCATCAAAACACCAAAAGATTCTTCATTTAGATGCTTTGTACACGCTCTAGTTGGATACATCTTTCCCAAATGTGGCAGTCATATACGTATCGTACAATAACATACATAAATGTACGTTTATGAGATGTTACTTCGTCGCATTCGAAGGAGTTGTTCTTGGCACTTAGCACTTCATTCTTAATATTTTCTGTAGCAACTCCGCTTAAAATGTTGATCATTTCATTCTGAGTAATGGGTGAGAAGTATGAAACATTCTGAGGATGCTGCTCTATACATTTTCCGAGTTGTTCGTGGTATTTGGCAAGAAAGTTGAGTTGCTCAAGAAAGTTACCATGGCTTTCGAATTCACTGAATTCATCGCGTCCTCTGAAAGCACTGTTCTGTTTGCCAGATACGTGATGACGTCAAATATCACGCCAACGATTCATGAATTTTCTCCCTTTCTTTCTCTCTTTCTTGATTCTGCAGCCTGAGCAGCACCAACAAATTGAACATCAGTTGGAGCACTTCAACTACTAAACAACTAACGAGTTGGAGCATCTGCATATGCCTCATTGATAAAACATGCATCCTTGTCTTTAAATGTTTCGAAAACACTTCATTTGTTCCTGAAGAATTCTTCCCCTGTCGAAATTCGTCTTTTATAAATGTTGCTTCAGAACTACCAACAAGAATAAAAGACAGTTAATTTCAGTAAACAGTTGCTTTTAAGGGGCAATTATACAAGTATTGGCTAAATACACGATTCCTAAGCAAAGTGAATTACTATTAATTTGTACTCTTTTTTCCGTAAGGAGTTTTGAAAATATCCTGTACTGAAAGTTTCTTCATTTTTCATGGAATTGAGTATTCAAAGTTTCTTAAAAGTTTCTTAAAAGATATACTGGGTGTTCAGAAAATTTTTGATATGCAGTACAGTAGTTACAATATAAGGAGTATGATTTCTTCCAAATACCGCAGTAGGCTTACTTCTGATTGTAAAAATTTGAATTTCTTATCATTTATTAGCCAGTACTGAGAGTTTCTTAGCTACTCAGCAACTCTACTACTGAGTTTCTTATAAGGAGTTTCTTAAAAAAAAAGAATGTAAATAAATTTGCCTTACCAAGAGTGCCAAAGCATCAGCAGAAGAAGCAAAACGCAGCATCCTTTTTCAGATATCATCATGATTACATCAAGAAAGAAACCTAACGAGGGGGATAGAAATTTGAAATAACGGGCAGTAGAGATAGCAGATGTAAACTACACATATAATTTTATAGGTTTTCGCCAATCTTTATCTGAAGAGTAATTTAAAATTTCTTTTAAGGGAATGTTTAGAGCAAAACTGGTCACTATAAAGCAGCAATTTATAGGATTAGCTAGCTTGTATTTAGCGTGAGATATTAGTTAGCTTCAGTTAAATATTTCATGACCTTTAAAGTAGTTTATTAATGTCATTATGTACTAAATAATATCTATTCTAGAATCTAGGTATTAAACTATAATGAGAGTGTCATTTGAATATGAATATACATTCGTTATATTAGGGTATTAATGTTATATTCGTTATATTATTTCAAATAAAAGGCTGCAATGTTTGATTTAACCGTATGCTCATATAAAGATTATCCCTACAAGCAGATAGGAGGGAATGGTGTTTAGGGCGTGGTAATAAAAGAACTGGGTGTGGTCAAAGTGCCCTTCAAATGTTGTGCCCCCCAACTATTTAAATGCTTTTCGTGAAGGTCTTGTTGCAGTGTTTTGTTGTTTTATAGGTGGGCAGAGGCTGCTGGTTAGCAATGGGTTTCTAACGTTGCCTCATTTAGTCCCCTTACAAGTTATGCTCTCTGAAACTTCAAAGGCAACTTTAAAAGTGATTGTGCAACAGTAAAATTCATACATACAGCATTTTTCTACCTTTGATCAATTATCAGAAATTCATACATCCAGCATTTTTCTACCTTTGATCAATTATCAGAAATTCCTCAGTGCCGCTACCACAACTTTGAATTCTAAATCCGTATGCAAACTGCTGTTGTTTTTAAAAATAGAATTATCTTTAAAGCAACAGTTTCGTTTATTAAAAAACAAAGCGACTTAGTAAATCTGTTACAAAGAATACACAATATTAATAAAGAATTTCAAAAATATTTTCAAGTCCAAAGACAAAAAAAATTGATTACTTCTGGCCTATTTTACACAAGAAACGTTTGAATCGTTTCAGCATTTAAAATTCAAAGGAAAAAAACGCAAGTCTGAAATAAGTATAGCTAAAATACCATGATACACCATACTAAAATACCATAGCAATTTACAATACCACAAGTAAATAAGCATATAACGCAAGACTCACATTAGATATTACAGTTTACAACATTAGGCTGACATTATGTAACATTAGACTGATTCAAAATTGAAAGATAAAAATCTATATAGCAGCAAGTCTAGTCAGGAAAGTACAATAACTTCAACTAAAATACCATCACAACAAAGTATGTGACATTAAATTGATTATACTGGGTGGCCCAAAAAAGTTTCTCACGTTTGTATAAAGCTTCCATGGAAGAGGTTTAGATTTAATAATCTTGATTTTTCTTACCTTTGACGTGAAAGGCTTCAACTTTCAGTTTGATATCTTTTGCCAAAATCTACTATGTAATAACTGAGCTATGCGAACGAAAAGCCAACATCAATGCCTTTCTCAAAGGCGTAAAGCCGTAAAGACGTAAAGTAGTAATTCAAGTAGGTTGCAGCAGCAGAAACTATCCCAGGGGAAGCAGTACCACTTGACTTAGGTAGAGGGGAGGGCGTGTCCTATATATTTGGGTCTGGGATTTCCGATTCGATAGTATATTTTTGCGTCTGCAAAATCTTTCATCAAAAACTAGAATTTTTGCTCTAAAAATTTGAAATCTCATACTTTTTGGTAAGATATTAATAAATAGCATAGAAAGATTAATAAAAAGACACCATTAAATTTTTTTTTGGTTTGCATTTTTATTCCATTATATTTTTGGGTCCCACTCAAGATTTCCTCGGACACGCCATCACTACCCAAGGTAAGTGATACTGCCGCCTTGGGGAAAGTATTGGATATATTTTGGCCAACAAGATATCAAACTATGAATCGAAGCTTCATATATCAAATTCAAGCAAAAACAAAATCATAAGCACAAGAGCTCCTTCCCAACAGGATGTAAGGGCGTGGGCAGTCTGGTTTCATGACGTCATTTTCAACTAAGAGGCCTGGGCTCCACGGAAGGGGTCTAAAATGAAACGTTTCCCTGGCATCCAGTACTCTCCCGCGAACGCGGTCAAGTTGAGTTGAGGCAGGGAACCAGGCTGAGGGCGTGGGGGCATTTTCTGGGACACACAGTATAATATAATAACATTCTTACATTTATAGGTATAACAAAATTTCCAGATCTTAAATCCAAGAATTTTCAGGTCCTAAAAAGCGTTTACACTTCAAAATTCTCTTTGCATTTCGGGAAATGAAAGGTCATGAAGAAAGAAAACATATTTTTAAAAAATAACAATGATAACAATTATTTTATTGAGTTGCATAAATTTTTAATAATGTACACATTTTAAATTTTAATTTGTAATGAAAGAACAGGTCGTTAAAAACAGTAAAAACATATATATTCGATTATTATTCAAGATTAATCCCGCCAAAAACAAACAGCTGCAATTGATTTCAAAGTATCAAGATTTTATGGTCAACACTGCATGTTCAGAAGTCAGTCGTGATGACAAGATATTTTTACTGCTGCGATCAAAAAATTTAGGCCTGTCCCCAACGTCGCACTTGCGTCGAGTAAAATTCAGTTGAGTTTACCATAAAGACGACCAAACTTCGTCGTTGATTCAAACGTTGAACTTAACTTGACTTAATTAATTTGACTACCATTTCAATTGCGAAATTATCTAACAGAGCATCACGAATTTGGCCGGGTTTGTCTCAAACTTGACACGTGACTTCTAGCAATAGATTTAACATGGGTTTATCACGTGGATTTATTTGATAACAATTGGACTTGACTCGGTAAACTTTAAAAGGGCAACGTTAATATTACAATATTAACTATTCAATTCGGTTAGGAAAAGACAGATCTGTTAGGAAATTTCCATCTGAGTTCCGCGCATTTAATTCACGCATGTGTCTGCTCATTCATTAGTCGGGTTTTTAGATGTAGGCATATGTATATTAGATTATTATTCACGGCAGCAAATATTTGTTATCAATATCGTAGAATTTATCATTTTTTTTGCGTCGTTTCTGTTTTTTATTTTAAAATGTTTGTTATTCGTATTCGTTATTTGTTATGCAACGAAATAAATATATTTAAAGCAGAAATTTCAGACGAGAAGATCATTATGATTATGAAGTTGAAAATCGCCAGGTGGCCTATTTTTTTGTTTGTAAAGCTCATACACCATTTCGATGAACTAGCGAGAGAAGCGAGTATTCTGCAACGAGATGTCATCAACCAATCAAAGATCTGAAGCCTCTGTTTGTTCGAATTGTAAATTACGAAAGTTGAGGAAGGTATTTTTACCAAGATAAATTCAGTTCAAGGGTCAAATATCGATAGACTAAACTGAACTGATGATTCCATTTTAGAAAGCAGTACAATCATGATTCTTGAGCCAGAATATGGTTCAAAATATGGTTCATTATGTCATAGCTATGTGGGTTCTTCATTCTCAAAATACCTTTCTTGATTTAATTCAATCGTTCTTGAGGAGTATGACACATTAATTTATTGATGCGTCGCCATTCTTTGAGCCCTACTCTCGTTCATCAACCGTGCACGGCAAAAGATTTACCATGGTAAAAACGCAGTGCAGTATGGTAAAAATTATATGAAGATTGAAAGAGTGTGGAAACAAATGAAAACACTGTGCAGTCTTGAACGGTAAAACAACTACAACAACAGCAACAACAAAAGATTGCAATTTCGACCATAAAAATACGATTTGAGATTTAAAAGAACAGATTTCAAACCTCTGTGTGCACTCATTCAAATCTAAATACCTTATCGGCCCTTTTTACGAGAATTACGAGAATTACTGAGTTACGAGAATGAACGACATTAAGGGCTGGCGTAAAAAGGCCGATACCGTAGACAGAAAAAACTTTTAGTGTCATTACTACGATAAGCTTGGCTGCGTTAAAGGTGTGAAATCTATTCTTTGCAGTGACAAATTGCATTGTCATATTCAGAATTGAATCTTTAGTTCTACAGAATTCTCTTTTGTTCTGTACGTCTACGAAGACGAAGAAGACAGATCCCATAATTCGCTTCTTTTGAATTTCATTCATTTGTTAAAAACGTATGGTTTAATATAAACTAAACATTTTTAGACAAATAATTTCACCATCAATAATTGAAAGGCAAATTTTAATTTAATGTGTTGGAAGCTGAGATTTTAAGTAGAGATCATTTTCAATTTATTTTTAATATTCCATTTGCAAAGCCAAATGGTACACCTGCAAATTCATTTTGAAAAAGGTTTCTTAAGATCTTGGGAATTAAGAAAAACGAACCGCCCAGGTACTTGACATGATACGCCTATTTTCTAAATTTCTCATTTGCTAACATCTATTGAACATTTGCAATACAGTAAAAACCCGCATATAAGAAATAAACTTTTAAGAACCTCCAGACTGATTTTTTAGAGAGAACAATGGATAAAACAATAGCCTATTGTTTACGAAACAATACCCTGGATGAAAAATCTGGTTTCTTATATGCGAATTTTTACTGTTATGGTAAAAAATTCAAAATGGAATATTCACAATTTATGAAAGAAAGTTTGCTTCAAAATGTTAAAGGCAATCATCACTTTTTATCATTCTGAATTTTAAGCTTTTTAACCCAACAACTTTTTGCGTTCACATTATTCCGGAGTGATTGTTTACAGAATCTCTGGATAAATATTTCCTTCTAAAACACATACGCATTTTGCATCACCTTGTCTCGACAGAACGAGGTAACTTGCTTGCGACCCTGTACATATGGAGAAATGCATGTTGGCTCCGCAAGGCGATATGTCGGAAAAGCAATATATAACCAATACTTTAACTCTGGGTTGAACGAGAATAACTCGCTTCTGACCCTTTTTTTTTAAAGAGAAATGCGTTTTAGCTCGGCAAGATGATATGATTTATCGGAAATATTTATCAGATCTTCTCATGACATGGAACGTCATCTAGATGTTATTTAAGCCCAAAGTCTCTGAGACGCCTGTAAAATGCCTCCTAGACTAAAAACATAATCCAAAAAAGGAACACACATACCTTCACATTTCTGATTCCTTGCTGCGAGTTTCATTTTGCTCATCTGCATCGGGCCCAAATCTTGCATTTTTTTACGAACAACGCCAAGACAAATTTCTCTGAAAATAATATTGAAAGAAATTCATATAACTCTGCAAAGCAAAAATGTTACAACTTCTCCGCGTTTAATTATTTGAGAATTTTAATTATTTGAGAATTGAGAATTTTATTCAAGTAAACTCCTGGTCTTGCCATAAGGAAGAGATATGCGTTACAAAACTGCGTTGCTATCAGTCATCTAGATTCCGAAGCAACAAGCAAGGCTAACACGAGACGGGGGTTGCTTTATAACATCGTAGAATTGATAGGAATACCATATGAAACCTGAAGTAAACTTGAAATATTGAAAATGAAACATTTGCATTAAAATTCTTTGAAGGAAATAGTAATTCTAAAGTATGTTTCCAAAAATATCATCTTTGAAAAAAACTACACATATTTTTTAGCTGGAGCTGTTGATAAGTCGAGAAACTTTCAGTACTTTCGAGGCAGAATATCAAGAAACTTTAATAAATTTTGCTTCTCTTCGTAATTTTGTATTCATAAGGAAGTGAAGGGAAACACTGACTTAATTTTGACCTGAAATACAAACCATGTTACTAGTACGTGCCACCAGACATTTTCCTGATTATAAAACAAAAATTTAGTTCAAGCTTGTAAAAAATTAAGAAACTTTCAGTGACTCGAATTTCAAGAAAAAATAGATGTCAGGTCTTCAACTTGTCGTAGATACTTCATGAAGTTTTAATGAAATTGTTGTTGTTAGTTCTGCTTTGAAAGAAACAAGTTGCATCGTCACAAACGTAGGAAAATTCTTCTCCCATTTACGTTTTAAAATGCTTGTTTAGTTTGAATCTTTTGATGAATGTGTTTGTGTTTAGAACTTAAGAAACTCTCAAGAAACTTTCAGCGTTAAAATTTTGGAAAAGCTAACAAACTTTCAGCACAGACGTTCAGCCATAGTTCCTGAGAAAAAGAGAGTTACGTATAATTTCCAGTTTCTTCTTCAATTTCTCAATTTTCTCCTTTTAAAGCAATTATCAATCCTCCAAAGTTTCTCAATTTCTTGTAAATTAACAATTAGTTGTAATAGTCTTTGTGGAGGAGCATGACTCATAAAAAAAGAGGCGACCAATTAACGAGAAAAGAATGAAGATTCAGCCGAATCAAGAGAATAAAATCAGCGATAATTAATTAAATTTCTTTCACATCCAAAACAAAGATTCAAAGTGGGATGTCTTCTTTAAAACCATAGGCAAAAACCAACGAGAAAAACCCCCTGGAAAGAAAGCGCAACTTGTCACGTTATAAATTATTCAAGTACTAATACGGAGGTTGTAATAAGAATGGTTTATTGCAATGAAATACTTCTCTTGAGTCTATGTTTGAAAAAATATTTCTACAAGTTCAACCACTGTGAAGTTGGCTTGCCTTTCTTATCAATACCATAGTAGTGTACAAGTACTCTGGGCTACTTTTTCAAAAGGTACCTCGAAAGATTGACCTATTTTAAAGGGTTGCGGCTATGTCTGTCGTCGATTTATTGTGATCTCAAAACCAACACGAAAGCCATGATTTAGCCAGTTTAGCCAAGATAAAGAGATCAAAGATTTGCACAGGATTTAAAAAAAAGACAAAACTGTATACAATATGTCAAGACAAACTATTTTTTGCGAGATAACCACTGCTTCTGATTAAAGAACACAAAAAGCATTTTTGAAATGCTTTAAATTTAAATTAAAAGTTCATTTTTTATACAGAAAAGTATGGTACCCAGGGTAGCTTGTTGTTGCTTTTGATTTAAAACACATAAGTAGTAAAATTATATTACCTCAAAATTTTCGCTGGCCTTTGGAAACCTCTTCGCTTGATCTCATTGGAAAAAATTGAGGTAAAATAACTTTACTACTGAATGTTCGTGTGTGATGGCCAAATGAATAATTTTTCGCTGGATTTTTCACTACGCATTTCAGTCAAAAGTCTAGCGGGGTATAGCAAAGTCTAGCGAAGTATAGCAAGTTTTCTTCAGTATGGTATTATAGTTTTGTTATTTGCTACAAAAGAGAACAATAAGAGCCATAGCTTTTGAGCATTTCGCCTCACCTTCTGCTCCCATCTTTCTTGATCTGAAAATGTTAAGGCTTTCCGACCTTTTCCAATTCAAGCTACTTTGTTTTATGTATGATTGTATTAACAGGACTTCCCCCTTCTTATTTCCATAACCTCTTCACGCCAGTGGCATCTATTCATCAATATGGTACTCGACAGTCATCAAAGAATGACATTTTCTTAACAAAGAAAAACACATTGCTATATGGCCTTCGATCAGTGCAGTATTGTGGTGCTAAAACATGGAACAGCATTCCAGTAAACATCAAGGAATCAACCTCTATCTACAGCTTTCGAAAAAATCTCAAAACTTTCTTCTTCACCAATAATTATCAAAACTA
>JAYJMH010074465.1:0-10798 GCA_036873815.1 Phacellophora camtschatica | reverse complement strand
AAACACATCTATTAAACAGCCTGATAACATACGAGTAATTTGTGACCTCGATTATTAAAAACGCAAATGTAGTGGTGATGATATATCCATTTATGTCTAAAAGTTCTTTGCAGCGAAAACAACAAATTATGCAATTGAGGCATTTTAAACCTTACAATGAAAGTGTCAAGAGTTTTGAGTTCGTCAATTTCGCTCCTTTCAAATCTACAATTCAGCAAGGGAAAACATGTCTCTAAATGTAAACAAAGCAAATTTTCTAGAACTACAATTTTGAGCAAGAATTGTTCCTGTTCACTCAATAAGACATAAAAGAGTAAAGGAATCAAAGATACATTTTTCTCTGAAAATCAAAAATTTAAAGTTTGCTTTGTTTGTTTGTAGGGAAATTCTAAAAAGATGTTGGTTATATAGACTAGTCTTTTGCTTACTAGATTTGAAAAGAAGAAAACTGACCGACTTGAAATTGATGACCCTGTTTAATCTAGGAGCCTGAAACGCTTCAATAGCAAAACACGTTGTTTTCACTAAAAAAAACTTTAAAATATGGATGACAATATCACAGTTGTCACACTTGCGTTTTTAATAAGCGAGGTCACAAATTACTCGTTTGTTATCAGGCTATTTAATAGATTGTTTACAAAAAGTTTCATATTCGCGTTTTTGCATAATATTTGCAAAACCCATATAAGGTTTTCTTGGGACACCCGGTACGTTTTCTGTAAAAAATAGTTTACCCGGTAACATCAGTTAACCCAGAAAAAAACTACCCCAGTTTGCAGGGCTGCAGCTCAAAATCAGAGAGGCCACACATTTCAAATTGTGCTCAAAATGACGTCGGAAAGGCAAACTTACAGTTTGGGATATCTGTGATCAGGTTTACCTGACGAAGGTGGAAATTAAAATTGGCCTCATTTGTGAGCTTTAAAGTAAATTTAAAAGAACGCCATTTATTTCCAGTCCATGTTTTGAAATTAAAGCAACCCAACCTGTTTGCTACTATATCAACTTGGGAGTTTTATCAGCGAATCTTTTCGAAAAAAAATACTCAGTCAATCACACAACCGGTATCGAAATTTTCTTTTTTTTATTTGGTAGAAATGGCCAAATGAATTTTTGAATAGAAGGTATTAATTTTAAAAATCAATTTTAAATTTTGCGAAATCTTGTTTTGGTACATGGTATTAAATGGAGCCACAACTTAGCGAAGAACAGCGGTAAGCTGGGTGACAAACCTGGCGTGAAGCAAGAGCAATAACAGAGAACATAGACGACGGTAAGTAAGGGCGGCGGTAAGCTGGGTGATGAACCTGGCGTGAAGCAAGAGCAATAGCAGAGAACATAGACGGCGGTAAGTAAGGGCGGCGGTAAGCTGGGTGACGAACCTGGCGTGAAGCAAGAGCAATAGCAGAGAACATAGACGGCGGTAAGTAAGGGCGGCGGTAAGCTGGGTGACAAACCTGGCGTGAAGCAAGAGCAATAGCAGAGAAAATAGACGGGAGGGAGTCTTTCTTTGGGGGCCTTAATGTGCAAGCACGAAGAGGAAAGTGATAGTGACAACGAAATAAATATCTAATTCAATCTTTCTCAATCCTCGATTCTTCATTTGGTAGAAAAATTCAAGTAGTCTAGTATTTAAAAGTGATAAATTACCATAAATTCTAAGAAATAAATGTTTGGATGGTGCAGTGGGTGATTACAATGCTATCGAAAAACCCTTAAAATCAAATTTTCGGGTGTAAAGGTATCACGGAAAGACCAGCATCTTGTTTTGAGGAAGCCCTACATTTTGGCTATCATCGTGATCATTGAGCATAACTAACGAATACATTCACTAACATTTGTGAATGACGAAAATGGTTAAGCGAGCAGAAACTTTGTAAGGGATCTGGGTGCAGTCCGGGAAATTTTTACGAACCACGCCCTTCCGATTGGCTTAACTGAATTTTTTCCCGAAAATGGTGTTTTCAAAAATCAATTTTTATGAAATGGCTTTGGGATTTTTTCGCAGAAGTTCCTGCCCGAGATTTCATCATCCGAAATGTTTGTACTCAATGTTCGGGTTGGTGTTCATTTCTGTGCTTCTAGCCACGAACCTAAAACTTGTTCTAAGACTGCGAACCTAAAACTTGCTCTAAGAATGACAGTATAGCAACCAAATGATTAAGATTCAAACTGAACAATATTTTTATCTTTACTTTTATTTTTTATTTTTGCAAAATACACTGTGATCCAGGGTTACGACAGTGCATGAAATTATCTGAAAATTTAAGTGCCGACGGGGGGCACTAGCTTGAATTGTGGGGGGTCCTGCCCTCCGTGTCCTCTGGTGACAACATCCTTGTTAATTCATATAGAGGAATAAACCCACCTTTCTTCGCCAGGGTTTTAATTTGTAGGTATGAAAGGCGTTTTGAGATTATACTTTTAGGGGGCAAAATTTAAAAATTTCTTATCAAGTCAAAATTTGAATAAATTCAGCATTGTCAAAGGGTTTCCCATAAATTCACATGATATTGGGACTATGGCTTCTCACCACCTGCCCCCAGTCTCTGCGCCCCTTTCACTGATTTTCCATTGTCTCTTTTGAGAGCAGCTGGTGGGGATCTGGGTTAGAGACATTGCCGCCATCAATAATTCATTGCGAATTTCGACGAAGCTTGCTGGCTTGTATTTCAACAGACAAGAAAGGAAACGAAAGTTGCCACAATAACTGAAATCCACATAGATCTACGACATCAACAAAGAAAAACTTTTATTTCTAATATTTTTTAAACGTCAAAGAACTTGAGATATTGAATATTTGATCCAGACGCGCAGGGGTAAGTTTTTCTTTCATGAATTTATATCGGTGTTTCAAAAAAATATTTGTTTCCGCCATCTTTCATTCGTGTTGCAACACAGGACTGAAATTAAATTTTTATATTTTGCAGAAACCGGCACGTTCTGGTGTTCTACAAGCTATATACATGCTATTCACACAGAGCCCAAGCGCTTTTACACAATGTCTCAATCTTCTTCAAGCAAAGGAAAAGATGTCAGTGGCAAAAAATTTGCATCTCTCAACGTAAATCAAACATTCAAGGGCACAAAGGTAGAGAACCGAGCTGCAGCAGGTGGGTCCAGGCCGTTTTTACATTCACTTCGTCATTCCTAAACCATAAAATTCCAACTCCCTTTTAAACCTATTTGTTAATTTACCGTCCGTTAATGATTTGATAATTTGGAGGAGACTTCAACTTTGATTATACTCATTTTGTTTGAGTGTAATTTAACATTTTTAGGCCCACCCACACAAGCTGGCCAGTAAACTGGTAGAGGTTATTTTTACTAGTCTAGGCAGGTTATATGTATCTCAACTTGGCTGTATGGTTGGGCTGGATGTGTGTGTGAACTATGAGGACTCTGTTTTTTTTTTAATAATTCAGTGAGTGTTATAATTCCTAGTACTTGCTCATTGACCAGACAGATATGTAAAAGGGTAAAGATTGTTACTTGTGTTGTGTGCAATATCTTTCCTTTGTCTTGTCCAAAATGAAATCAACAAACTTTTAGTCTTTTTGCATAAAAAGTGTGCATTTCCAGTGCTATTAAATGAATAAGAAATATTAAAACTTTGAGAAGTTTGTTGTCACTTGTGTTGTGTAAATTCCAGCAAAATTTACAATTTAAAGTATATATGTACAGCATTTTACACAATAAAAAATATAAATTAATAATTTCAAAAAAACTGCTATTTCTGATATAAAGTTGAGGGCACCAGAATAAAATCTTCAAGAGACTATCTAGCCTAATGCCCTTTTGCCCTAATGCATAAAGCTAGTAGAGTGAATATATGTCAATATCCTGCAACCTTGATGAGATAGGGGAAAAGATAGAGCCTGGGGAACAATTAAATTACAAATCAGGGAAAGGTGGAAATTCAGTTGACACATGTGTATTTCCCTTCCTCTGTATGTTGACACTCACATGTATTTCCAAGGTGTATTGCAAGAAATGTGCACTGCTCAATGCCCTTGAAAGAAGACTTCAATGTCATGCCATCCATTCACCAACCCAAAAACATTCAAAGGCTTCCCTGTTGGCTGCAAATATTTTTCTTAGTACAGAGGTCTATCCATGCTAAAATAAGACACTACACCAATAACATTTTATGTCGTTTTGCAAAGCCAGCAGGCTGGTTTTTTAAACAGTTTGCACCACACACCAAGGGACCATTGACATTCAGGTTTCATCTTTCATTGTGACCATGAGGGGAGGGGGTGTAGGCCAAAGCCAGGATTACCTGCCTGTTCAGGATGAAATCTAATTTATATATTGTCAGTTTGAAAATAAAGTTTTGAGAACCTTTTACTTGTTGTTTTTCCCATGAGACTCAATCGATAGCCATATTATTTGTTCCATCAGAAGATGAGTCACTTGAGTAGGAGTTTAGGCTGTGATGACAGAGGGTAGGAGAGGGTCTACCTAAATATTGATGGTTCCCAAGCCAGGGTACATTCCATGTCCGTGCCACACCAAAGATAGAAAGACCAATAGAACATATCTTCTTCACGCTAAAGATCTTTGATGTAGTGGAATGCACACCCTGGTCCTCAAGGCATCATCATACATATATACATCTGCTTGCCTAAGAATTTTTGTGTATTTGTCCCAGAAAACACCCTATGGACATATATGATTATTTACCATTATTCGTCAGTTGATGTTTTGATCTACAACTGTTCAATTTTTTGTGGTGGAGATACATATTAGATTCTTTCAATATGCCAGTCATGTTTACGTAGCACATAAAGCTGTGATTTTCAATGGCCAGCCACTGGAGAGTGTAAGAAAGTTCAAGATGTTTAAAATGGAGTTGAAATTTCATATTTCACATTTCCATTTTACATTCCTTCAAATCTTTAATTTAACGAAAAATATTATCTGGACATAACACACATTTTTATCAACAAATAAACTGCTTATGAGAAACTGTAGGCCAATTTTTTTATTTGATTTTTTAATTAAAAATTAAAAACTATATATTGTTCCTGGGTTAAAATAGATAAGAAGCTTTGTGAAATTTCACTCATCCAGTCACATGTTTATCTCAAAACAATAATGGCTTTTCCTTTTGCTGCCAAATGTTTTTGTTGTCTTTGTTGTCATGTAATTCTAGTTACACAAATGGTTACATTAATGACAGTGTCCTTTTTTCACATGATAACACTTTTTTGGAGAAGCAAGTAGATGAAAGTAAACTTACTTTGAAAATAGATATCAAAAAATTAAGAAACATTGACATTAAAATGCCCTCAAAATTAATAAATATTGGTACCAACCCTGGAATTGATTTACTAAAAAATGAAAGTGTTATTGTTAATTAATTTGTTAACTTATTTTTTTTATTAAAAATTAATCTATTAAGAAATGATGATTTTCATTCCTCAATGGGAATGGTATGAGCTTGCTCTTATTTTGACTCTGTAGATGAAAAATTTCAGAATCGTGTGACATACATTACTGTCCAAGCACTAGGAAACTGACTTATAACAAACTACAAGTTATATCTGTAGGAGTAATATTTTGATCAGGGGAGGGGACTTAAATTTAGGGAGTCATCAATAGGTGGTGAATACAGCTGCAGATGACAGATTGACTGGAACGTTGTTCCCCATACAAACTAGGGGCTATGGTAATATCTGTCACTTCTTCTCTCTTCTTAAATCTTCTAACTGTTTGGTCAAACGATTATTCATTCACCATGCTGAACATTCTATTTAAAAATTTTTCATTCTTGGTACATTGGTGGGCAGCCCAAACATGTTTACTAATTTTTATTGCATTTATCAACATGTGGTTGTGATTAATGAGAATCATATGTCCTTATAGCTCAATCAACTTCCTGGACACTTATATATACCATACTCATATTGACGACGAACATAGACAATAGAAAAAAAGTTGGTTTAAATTAAAACAGTTTTGGGTCAATTGATTTATTTTGATTGAACTCAAGTAGGTACCTGGAAACAGTAACCACATTTTTTCTTTCAAACTCAAACCACCTGCCACAACAAACAGCTCTTGAGAGGAAATTAAAAAGGAAATTGAGAAGAATAAATCAGAAAGAGGAACTAATTACTAATTACTGTTTACTAATTACTGTCAAATTAAGAACATGAAAAGGCATCTGAAAGAAAACTAATAATAGTGTACAGAATCAATTTATAATAACTGTTTTTGCCATTCCTTCTAAAGTTTCATTTAAATGTTTTTTTTGCAATCCACTTTTCTTTTATTTAGCTTTGTTGTAGCTTTACAGTTTATTGAGCTTGCTTTCTTTTTTCCCCATTTTCATTTTCTATTTTCATGATTTTTGCAAAGAGCCTGCCCAATGAGAATGATGTGTAGTTATTATTCAACATTTTTCAGTTCAGTTTCAGTTTATATTTATTCAAAATTCTCACATACAATTTAAAACTAAATACATACAAAAAAAAAAATCCAAATTAATACAATAATAATACAATACATATAACTCTTGCAGAATAATCATAATGAAAGAAAAGAACAGGGAATTAAATTGTATGGGGGAATTTCTTAAAGGAGGAACTCTCCAAGTAGATAGACTAACGAGAGGAGAGTCCCCCTGGTCGAATTATTATTGAAGAAAAATATCACTAAAGTAATTAGATTTATCGATATAATTAATTATAGGATTATCTAAGATTGAAAGGTAAACTATCAATATTGTGCATATAGTTGTGCAAAAATCGAGACACAGGGTGGACGACTGTGGGGAAAAGGTGTTTCAAAATTATGACACTTTTGCATATGAATTAAGGCACACAATTTGTCTTGTGCTTCAATTTTTCTTATTGCCAGAGTACCTCCATGATTTTTTACTTTCCTTATATTCCACCAAATAACACATCTCTTCTTTGCCAAATCTCTTTGAAGGCACTTTATATGGCTTTTCAGCTTTGACAAAGCCATGAATTTTAATGAGAATTTATGCGAGCTTGTAAATTTATGCCACATCGCAAGAATTCATTTTTCAAATTCTACAATTGCTAATGTTCAAATTTTGCAATCTTTCAAGACTCAATCGAATATTGATTTCCATGCTTATTGTTTCTCATATGCCAATGAAACTGCATGACAACAAGTAGGTAGGTACCAGGTGTATTGTATGAAATAGCCCAGCGTACAAGGTTGATCATTTTTGGTCTTCAGCTAAATATTGAATGCACTGTAGATCTTTCGAAATGACTACTTCTGGTATTTCTTGAAAGTGGGCAGGTTTGTTTGTAAAATGGTAGAATTTTTGAGATATTGATTATACATCATTTGAACTTTGGTGAAAACAAAATCGAACTAAATTAGTTTACAAGATTTGGTTAAGCAATACCAGTCACATGAATTCTTAGTTGTGCAAACATTTCTGGTGCAAAATTTATGGAAGCAAACAAATTAAAGAAATGTCAAAAGGGAGTTGCCAAAAATATACCAAGAGACTAAAAAATTTCTTTGCTAAAATTAGCAAATTGTGCATAAAACGACATCCGAATGACAAAATTAGAGTTTATGATATCATCCAGTTATCTGTAGTCATGTTTACCTGTCAAAAACCTGAAGATTGAATTGCCTTTAATTTGCGAGCTTTCAAGTTAGCTAGAAAAAATCATTGATTTTCAGTTCATATTTTGACAACCTGCTTGCTTTAATGCCACTTTTGGAGTTCAAAACTTGAAAAGATTTATTGATCAAACTGCTCAAGTTGGTATAGAAACAAGCAGGGTGTTGTTTTAATAATGTCAAAATTTGGACTGGAAACAAATAGTGGTTTTTTAATTGACTTGAAAGTTGTGTTGAAAAATTTAGTAAAAATATTTTTAAAACATTGTGTAATGCTGTCGGAAATAGAAAAACATTGACTGCTCTCTGTAATTGAAATTTCCTTGATTCTTTTTGGTGATTGTCTTGGTGAATGCATACAATTTGATGGATAGAATCAACCAGCTTGTAACTTTTCACAGGAACTTTGGAATCTGGTATATGAAAATCATCTTGCATGTATATGTAGCACTCATGAATTATTAATAAGAAAAATCCTCTGTTTTTTCTGACATCACAGACATAATCCTGCCCACAGAACATTTCTGATGTTTGAAATTCAGCATTGCAGTGAGACAATGCAAAAAAGAGCAGACACAGTCTTTACATCACCAGATTTTTAATGAATGGCATCAAGTTAATTAAGTTTTGATTGCATTCCATAGCAAAAGGTGATACCCTATTGTGCACCCCATCTGAGAATTTTTATGAACTTAATTGCTGGTTCTATATTATATAACGCAATGCATCATTGTAAATATATTACATCATTGTGGTAAAATATTGCTCAAAAAGTTAATTGAAATATTACTTTTAAAATTAAAACATTTAATAGGGTGAAAGTAGAGTGTGAAAATATAATTTGCTCTCAAGGGATATACAGAACAGTTTGAGTTAACTTTGAGGTTGAGTTAGAGATATTCAACCATACTTCTAAATTTACTGACAGAGTGAAGAAACTTGTCTTAAGGAAGACGAGTAATCTACAAATCACTTTAGCATTCAAGCACTGAATGCGAGCTACTGCTTTTTTCAACCAGCCAGGGCTGACAGTTGCAACAAACATTGACATTATAAAGTAAACATAATACTGGGCAACCCAAAAAAGAGTCTAACTCCTTCACAGGTTATATGAAGTCAGGCAATTGACCAATTGAAACTATTCAAACATTTCCCAATGTTTCAAATACGTTGAATGTATGGATTTCATTCTGAGGAGATTGTAAAATGTATGAAAAAGCAACAAAACATAAGCAGTCATCTTTATTTTAAGCCAACCCAACCTTGAATCTTAAAATCTTACCAATTTGACTGAAACATCAAGAGCAATTATCATCAATAACAACACTGTCTATAGTATATAGGGAGTCGATATCACAATATATCAAGATGATGTCACTGTATGTAAATTCATAATGCTTATTTCCATTTTTCTACAGGGCAACCTCGTCATGGCATGCAAAGTTTGGGAAAAGTCTCTCAAAGCAGAAGAGTACCATTGCCAGCAAATCTGCCTTCTTTGAAGAAAGAAAATCTTGGTAACGATCCTACTGTCAATTTAGTACCAGCTGGTAGTTCGGGATGGGGCAAAAAAGAAAAAAATGCACAGAAAACAGAAGAGCAGGTAATGTGATTTTGGTTGTGTAGTTTTATGCAATAAATACAGGCAGTAAGAACTCACTGTATGCTAACCATTTTGCTCTGGCCAGCATTAATTTGTCTGCTTGCAAGGCTGGCCAACACTTTTTATTATTTTCCAAGTATCTACCAGATAAGGTAACTACCAGATAAGGTATCTACCAGATAAGGTAAAATTAGCCACATTTTGGTTATGGAAAAAATGATGATTCATTTTATATATATATAATTGATTTATTTATAGGCTCAGTCTGTTCAAGTAAAGCAAGTGAAGCCAGAACAGGCAGCGGAAATTTCCCTGAGGCCAAATGCGGGTGCGGCATTGAAGAGCCAGTTGGAGCAGGGAAAGGGATGGGGAAATCTACAAGGAGGTACCACTGGTAAGCAATATTTGTAAAAACATCAACTCCCCCTGAACAATGTAAAATACTTGAAATTTATGGTAGCCAGATGCAAATATGTAAGAATATACAAATATTTGCTATATATATATACTGTATATATATATATATATATACATATTCTTTATTTTCAGTAATTTTTTTGCATCTAACACCTGTGAACCATATATATATATATGTTGGGAATAATATTGGAATTGTACCTGGATACCCAAAAATCTATCTTTGTTTACAAGGCTGCAGCCCAAATTCTGTAAGACTGCAAATCTAAAAAATTATAAACAAAACGGCGTCCAAAGGTCATACTTAGAGTTTGGGATATCATTGAGTCATCTGTTACCATTGAGTCTAATTTCAAGTTAATTTGAAGAAACGTAATTCATTTCCAGGCCATGTTTTGACATTAAAGCATAATGCTTGCATTAATGGCAAACTTAGGAGACTAGAAATTTCAAAGACTCACTTATCAAACTCCCACTGTCAATATATGAGCAAGCATGCTATTTTAATGTCAAACAAAGTGTGAACTAAAAATAAATGACATTCCTTTAAATTGACTTAGAAGCTTGCAAATGAGGGAAATTTTTATTTCCTTTTTTCGACAAGTAAATGTGATTGCAGATGACTGGACGATATCCCTCACAGATTTCAAACTACAACACCCTGCAAATTGAGATTTTTTGGGTCACCTGGTATATATACTGTATATACATGTATATATATATATATATGATTTTTAATAATTCTTTTATAATGATTCAGAGAATACTCTTATATATATATATATATATATATATATATATACTGTTTTTGTTCTCATTAAAACAAGGCACTGTACAACAACAACAACAACCATCCTCGAATTCTTTCCAAAGAGAGTTTCCAAAATTGGGTTTGGATGGAGGAGATCAGAACACAGAAGGGTCAGCGAGAGAACACGAAACAGACATAAAAGGTTCTACAAACAACAATATGTCAAATGTGCCGCAGAGACTACAAGGTTTGAAAACATATATATTTCATTAATTTGTGTAAACCTCAAGCTGTCAACTAATTCATACTGTAAAACCGATGCGAGGCTGCATCTGTGTATGTATGGCCATGTTTCTAATTTTATCTTTGGAACTAGCAATGCTTATAACTGCTTGTGAATATATATA
>JAYJMH010074454.1:0-10799 GCA_036873815.1 Phacellophora camtschatica | reverse complement strand
GCCAAAGAATCAGCTGATTGTTCGTCACTTTTTTCAGCCTCGTTTGGATGCCTGCGCGCGCATAAAAAACATTTTCCCCCTATGCTATCAGAATCTAATATACTGAATCTAGTAGTAAAATTTTTTTTTTTTAAAAGTTTGAAGAAAGATCTGCCTGTAATCATCTATAAGGCTATTTTTATAAAAGAATTTATTTGTGCATTCTAAAAGACCTGGCCTCCTGCTTCCTGGTCTGGAGGGAGCTACCTTTTCCCAGACATTGCTATTTGTAATATTTTTCGGACCTTCGTATTTTTCTTGACTTTTCCTAGTTATGTATTGCAGATCAGTTGCAAAACATTTCATGTTTATAATAGCTAACCTTTTATACTTTGTTGAAAATTTACAGATTAAATTCATAATATTTACCAACCAGGTTGGTCCGACAATACTGTATATGCTGCCGACTCATAAATATAACAGTCCATACAGTGAAAGAAAATGTCCATTTAATATCTGGATAATTAATAGCAATTAATTTTTTATAAACAGAAAGAAGAGCTTATATATTTTGCTATTCGTTACCTTAAACTTTCAATTAATTGATTGTGGTGTTGTTTGTGGAGCTTAGAAAAGGAAGCAATAGAAAATGCTAATGCCAGCAATAGTTATTATTGAGTCAAAGGTGTTGTATTTATGATCTTCGTGTAAACTTGTATCATTAAGCCAATTTTTGGCTTTCTACAGGCCTGTACGTTTTAGACGTGCGATCGCACGAGCACGTCTAAAGTTTTCAAGGCGTGCTTTTGATCACATGTCCAAAGCGCTATTCAGAGCGCTAATTCTCTGTTAAAATCCGACTTTTTATGAAAAACAATCTTTGAAAAACTGAAGGTCATGACAGGAATCCTTGTGAAAAATGTAACAGATTGAATAAAATGGACGACAACGTACGGACAAAGAACAAGAAAACAAAAAACTGGACGAAGAATTAACAATTGAAGAAGAACGAGACAGCACCCTTTACATTGACAGTGTGTTTGATGGTTGCTAAAAATGTAATATGATACTGTAATATTGATTTTTAACCTCATTGTTAATCTATTGGACTCAGAGACTCCGGGAATAAACTTACAGTAAATACAACAAAGCTCGAAAACGGATAAATTTTGCTCCGTTTTTGGCATTGCCCTATGAAAATGGAGAATTTTAAAAACGCCGAGGCCAAATGAAAACGGGTCCTTTGAAAACGGATTATTTTCAAGTAAACTCCAAAAACGAAGACATCTGAATATGCTTTCCTTTTCAGAAAGAGAGCGATCGAAAGATTTTCGTGAAGAAAATGCGAATTTCACAGCGTTTCCAATCGTTTTCACTTAAAATGGAGCAGTGTGAACGGGGATATAAACAAGCCTCATTTTCAGCAGCAAAAACGGATCAAAGTGAAAACAGAGCGGAGTGCATGAGGCCTGAAATACAGCTTATTTTCGGTCTAAAATTGCTATCGCACGCCATCGAACGCCTAAAATCGCCAAGGCCTACTAAAATTCATGTTTCTTTTTTAATACATTGCTGAGGTAAATGAGAGGACTGACTCTGGATAAGATTCATACAAAGTTTTTTCATTTTCATCTTGTCATCGCCATTTTTTCTTTATCTTTTTCGTAACATTCCTTGCCACTGTATGTCACATTTAACTTCGGCATTCCTTTCTGTTGTCTTATCTCGACTACTCTATTTTATAAGACTTCTTAACACCAAAGAAAGGCACAGCCCGAAACTTAGATAGCAAGTAGCAAATCATTTTTTTCAATTTATGAATCTTTTTCTGTAATTTCGTTTCAAACAACTTAAAGTTGGCATTACAGCATTAAACCAAAACTGTTATTACATGGCAAGTAGCAAAATATTTTTTCAATTGATGAATCTTTTTCTGTAATTTCGTTTTAAACCACTTAAAGTTGGCATTACAGCATTTTTGGCCAGGTGGACAACATAAAAATTAAACAGAATTCAATTAATCATTAAAACATAACATCTAACTAAGAACATACGCTCAAGGAACCTTTTCAATTCATATACAAAACATTAAAACTTGGCACTACGGCAGTTGTGACCAGGTGTGCAAAACCTTATAAAAGTCGGACTGTTGGATTGCGAGAAAAAACCTGACAAACTTTCAAATAACAATAGCCAGTTAGGTACAAGGAGCTTATGCATGCTTGCTGGTGTCCCAAAATCCTGTTCTGAGAAATCGAGCTTTCAGCAGAATGGTAAAGAAATACGCGAAAACTGATTAACAATCTTTGTGCAAACAAAAAAGCCAGAAGACAAGAAATGATAGAAAATCTTTGTCATCCTTGAAGAGTTGTCAAAACTAACCCTCAAGTTATGTTGGGTCCACAAAAACCACATTTGCAATGTCAGAGGAATGCAGTCTTAGAATTGAACTTGGTTTTCAAAGTGAGAAGATCAAAATTAGATGACTTGCTGAAGCAAATAGATAAAATTCTGTAAGCCTTGGATATAAAAATAATGACATTATAATAAAACACATTATAAACTCAAAATATATTTTAGGAAAATGATTTAAACTACACTCATTTAAACCACAAAAGTGTGCGCATTAACTCTGTGGTCAAGTGGGTAGGATTTGATCTGAGTAAGTACTTTTCCAGCCAGTTTTCAAAAACAAGGTATTTTTATTTGAAAGCTTAAAATTTCATGAAAAACAATGTTAATTATGGAATTAAATTATTGAGATATGATATCCAATGACTGAAATATCAAAATATGATAAAAACAAAAAATCCATTTTTTTTTCTGAAGGGGTACAGTAACCTTAAATCTAAAAATTAGAATTATTCTAAAATTATAATATTTACACCATATTGAATGCTCTGAGTCCAAATACTTGCAAGCAATTTGCATGAAACGAGTCAATATACATTACACTAGATATTACACCATACTGTATGCTCTGAGTCCACTTGTGAGCAATTTACGTATGAAGCAAGTTAATACTGCTAAGATATTTTGATATACATGATATACATCTTTTAATTGGTTAGTTTTGATGTATTAAAGCGCATCCAGACACTTAATTTAAATAGTTCAAATTTTTAGGCACAGCTCAACACAGTGAATCATAGTATTTAAAACTCCAAGATAGCATATCAAGGGTCAAGAAGCTCCAATAATTACCTGTTACAGAAGGGGTGGAAATGAAACTCTTGCGTCTATGATATTGACCAACTTGCAATATGAAAGCAATTTCCTGAACACCTTGTAGACCTCTATGTATCGCTTCACAAAGCTCTTTCTCACAAAGATTATTTAGCACGTCTTAACAAACAACCTATTTTGTATTGCATGCTGTATTCAAGATTGGGATGAATAACTGTATAGAAGCTCAAGCCATCTGTATCTGCACCATGTTTCTAGATCCGCTGATGTTGCTTTTGATTCAAACAAGAGGACCGTATCGTTATCTTGAGACCATATCCAATCCTTAAATAAATCAGTGCACTTCTTCTCGGGGACTAAACAATTATGGCACTACTATGGGCTCATCTAGCCATTCTCTGTTGCAATTGCCTATTGTTTGCAACAGAAAAATGGCTAGATGTTATTAAGTTATTAACAGCTACCTTATCGTTAATTTCATGTTTCCCGTACTCTTTCCCACCTGCTTGAACGGCAATGAAGTTATTTTTTTATTGCCAAGTACACGGCAAACTGATTTGCAATCAACAAGTTGGAGAACATCTGACAATGGTTGCTTCTTTGTTGTTTTATCTCAGTTATTCGTTTTCAAATACTTGAGGTCATTTACATACCGCTCGGATCTTGAAAGTTTGAAATAATTCTTCACAAAATTCATATCATTGAATAAACTAAAGGAAAATGAGAAGTTGGCATTGAATAAAGAAAAAGGAAACAAACTCTTTAAATTTTTTATGGCAGCTAACAATTGTCTGAACTGGCCTATTTGGCAGAAATTTCCCGTCAAAATGTTAAGAGATTTCGCGCGTAAGATCACTTTTCCCAATTTTCCTATTGCATTCCTGAGGAGTCCTAAGAATTTTCCTATTGCATCAAAGTGATCAAATCAAAAATATCGTCTGTTGAGCGACTGTTTATATCGAGCAAGTGTAAAGTGAATCAAGTGATCGACTCATCAAAACTCAGACCCTAAATTTGGCCTAATCAAAACTCGTTTCGTGGCGACACTATCAGCACATAAAAAAATGGCTGACACATTACTACCTCAAAGAGCAAGGTTGCCTAAGAATGACGAGCAATGCTTTTGCCGTTGCTTCTTGCACGTTATCACTCACTGTTCAAAAAGTCTGTTGTGCTATAAAAAAGGTTTTGGGGCCACCAATTTAATTTCCAACAACAAACAAAGTTTTTGAGAAACTCATGCTGAATTTTGAGGAAATGTTTGGCTTTCCAACTGTTGTTGGTTGCATTGATGGAACACATATTCTAAGCAAAGATGGCCTAGTGGTAAAGGCACCTGACTTACGATCGCAAGGTCGTGGGTTCGAGTCCCACAGAGGTTCTTACTTCCTGCGAAAATGTGCGGAGAGCTGCGAATTCTCTGTAATTCCGGCAAAGACAAAATGAATCACAAGGTGTCGTCTCCCTGAGGGGTCCCCCTGCGCCAATCGCAGAGACCCATACCTTGCAAGAATAGCAAGTGTATGTGCCCGAAACTGAAACTGTATGACCCGTGTCCCCTGCTGGAAACAAGTCATCTCCAGACTTTCGCGGGCTAGGCATGTTAAATACGATAACTTACTTATGTCAGCCCAGTGAAAACCCCAATGGCTGCTTTCGTTACAAAATGAAATATAGTATCAACGTGCAGGCTGTATGAGACCATGAAAGGCGTTTCCTAGATGTTGACTGTTGATGGCCAGGTAGTGTGTGTGATGGAAAAGTTTTCGGAAACAGCGGCATTAACAAACTTTTCCAGGTACAGAAGCTCCTAAATATCGGAAGGAAACTAAATAATATTGATACCCAGCTTATCCACATTTGCTTGGTGTATTGAAGGAATACTCTACATTTAATTCTGAAGAAGAGGCCATGTTTAACATCATGTTATGGTTGGTGTGGAATCAAATTGAATGCACATTTGGAAGACTAAAAGAAAGGTGGAGGAAACCGAATAGGCCAATGGATCTTGCCATTGAACATGTTCTTACTATTGTATATGCGTGTTTTGTTTTGCATAAATTATGTGAACAGAGAAAAGCAAGCATCTACTAAGAAGCTGTAAACAAAGAGGTAAACAATGAAAACCTTATACAAGACTGCAATCGTCATAAAGAGCAGTGCGAAGTATATTCATACAACTCAGCAAGAGGTGCATTGCTTAGAGGTAATTTCAAGAAATACTTTGGCAGTCAAGCATAACAAAACAAAGATTTATTAAACTTCTCATACTTTATTTTAAAAATCTAAACATGCTATGACCAATTTAAGGGTGTATATTCTTCTGTATCTGTAAATATTTAAAGTTACCATTAGGTAGATTTTGGTACATGGGAAAAACCTCTAAAAAAGTCTTTCATGTGTCAAGAGGAGCCCCAGCCCTGTTCTCAAAATCAAATTTAAAATCTAAAATTTGATTATTTTCTATGCCTTCCCATGCATGCTGGTTATAACAGAACAATATACATCCGTGGATGTGGTATGTTAAAGCTCATGTATACATATTGAAATTATAGTTGAGTTCAGATATAAAGTCAGTTGTTAAAAAAGTGCATCATCTTTTTATTTAAGAAATCTCATGTATAGAACCAAACTCTGCTTAAGTTTAAAAAACAAAAATACTTGAAAGCATTTTTAGCATGTTTTTTGTTAGGAAAAATGTTATTTTTGCGTGCGCAGGCATCCAGACGAGGCTGAAAAAGTAACGAACGATCAGCTGATTCTTTGGCTTATTGTTTTGCTATGTAATTCTAAACAAGTCAAGATGTTTTCTCACAGTTATTTGCCACATAATTGTAGAAGTTTGATCAATGAAAGGAACTGTCAGGAAAATCAAGGCTTTTGATTTTGAATTGGGGCTGGTCTTCCCACACAAAGGCCAATACCAACAATTATTTGTCAAGTTGCTTTGTTTTCTGGCAAAGATTTTGTATTGAAGGTCGGTTTGAACACAGAGAAAACAGACAAGACAGTTTAAATGACAAATAATATTTGGTACTGGTTATTACCTATGTGTGTTCTGACAAAAAGAAACTAAATTTAATTTGCAAACTTCTTTAGTCGAAAATATTTTTACTTTCACCCTGGCTGATGTTCCTCCTCTTTTTTGGTTGAATAGAAAAATAAAAATGTTTAAAATAAATATTTAATTACTCCGTTCATAAACATTCACTTAAACAGAAATTCTGAAAATTAAGTAAAAGCCACAACAAAGCTTTTAGGTTTTATTTTCATGGAAAGTTGGTAAAAACAAATTTCAGATAATTATTTAGGAAGCACAAAAATTACATGCCCAAGGTTAAACAAAAGGACAGAGAATAATAAAATGTATTTCTTAAGTGCAATTAAAATTAAAACACAGAAATATTATATAAACAAATATGAATAATACCAACTGATTGATCATTAAATTGTTGGAATTTACATAGATTTGTAAGTAAATGCACAGCTTCAAAACATTAAAGTCCATTAATTAATACATGACTTGTGTAGTACTGTGTACTTGTGTGGTACTGTGTCTTAATCTTCTTCTTTTTGGTGGGCAGGTAGCATTTAACATAGAAAGCTCAAAAAATATATAACAATCCATAATTTTTTGTCAACTAATGATGAGGATACACTGACATTAAGCAAAAAGGTGACACCTACAAAAATAAAAAGATAAAATGAGTTGTTAACAGAAGTCACGCAACATTAATGAGAAAAAAAATTACACATTAAAACCCATTTTGCTATTTGTCTTTATTCGTTAACTTAAATATGTACCATAAAAAAACATATTTATCATTGTTGTTGAAAGCACATAATTAAAATGAAATAATTGGAAGAAAAAACATTGTTTCTTAATGTAAAAACTAATCTTTAAAATAAAATTATATGCCCAACTAGAAAAATTTGTTTTTGCTGACAAAACTCTTAAATTTTCTGTTAACAATTCCTTTCTTCATTCTATTAAACTCCGCCCACCACCCTCGCCAAAAAAGAGATGGCTGCTTGAGCAAATCAAAACAATGCCGAAAAACACGTTTTTCCAACGGGCTTAAACAAAAAAAATACCAGCAGCAAACAACAGAATTTTTTCGATATAACGCAACCCTTTCGAAACATGTGCAAAACATCGATCGAAAGCCGAGACTCGGCTCTATCTAGCTATGGATTCGGTTTTCTGTTGCAGGCCAATCATTTTGAGTGATTTAGTCCACAAAAATGCTCAAAACATTCACACAATGATGAAGATAAATTTTTGCACAAGAAGAAAAAATCGACTTTCAGTTGAAAGATAAGTAAAATTTGGCAAATTTCAGGCAAAACAACATTAAACATGTCTCGGGAACACAACATAATAAAAATTAATATTAAATTTTTCTTGTGTAATAAAGAAATTCACATCTCTGCCAACAAAAAAAGGTACCTTGTCTTCAGAAGAAAATTAAGAACATTTTGCAGCGCTCCCAACTTTATCTATTGATATCGATGTTCGTTGGATATTAACCTTCATCGCTATGGTAAGGGTTTATTGCGGCAGGCCCTAGATTTTAAGCAATTTAAATTTTTAAAAACAGTTGAAATTAAGAAACTCTCACCTGATGCTAATGTTTAGTTTCCATTTGAATTTGACTGTGAAGAAGCAGATATATTTCCACCAAACTTTGTTTGCACCAGCGCATATCGTTCTCAAAGCAAAAAACACCAAGCACGCGGCGATATTAAATGATAAGCAAAAGGGGTCAAATATCTTGACCTCTCCCACTAGGCTTTTGCTTCCCGCCATCGCAAAATTTCGAACATTGCAGACGCAAAATACCTCATGGCCAGTGGTATAAACATTTTTCCTCTATGCTCAAATTCTTGCCTTCTATAAAAACAAATATTTATGTGAAATAAAACTCCAGAAGTCTTCTTCGCATTGTTCTTCTTCATTACCCCTGAGAGCAGTTTTTATCAAAGCTGAATTTCCATAACTCTTTCATTAATTCTTCCATAACCAGTTTTGATGTTTATCTTCTGATGAATATTTGTTCTCAAAGGCAGCATGTGTTGGAGCAGCTGTATTTGCAAATTGCGCAACGTTTTGGGATGGGGTAAGCTTTCTTGAACTGCAGAAAAACAAAATGCAATCATTTTTATACCCCTCACCAGATTAACTTGCAAAACTGATGTTGCTGAGTTCTAAAATACAACAAAGCGAAGAATCCAGGAAGAAAGACTGTATTCATGAAGAATATCTGATTAAACTGCAACTTCATAATGCGTCAAAAATTGGTAAACGAATAAATTTTAATTAAATTATTCAAGAGTTACCTCTTTCGTATACTGAAAAGAGCGCCAGAAACAGCCTGCTAATATCCCAGAAGGCAATGGTCAGATTTCAACTCGCCCCGTGTTGAAATTTTCTTCCGTTTACATGACAGTTTTCAATAACCTCAGCTCGTGTCAAGATTCCAAACCGTGTTGAGTTTCAACTCGCCTCATGTAAACAGCATAAGAGCGCTGACTGACAACCGAGTTGAAACTCAGCGCGTATTCAACTCTTCTCATACAAAGGGCCTCTAAGTCGAAGGAAGAGGATTGAGGTACAGGTATTGGATTTCTTGAATAGTCAGGAGTACCTTTCCAAGCTCCAGTTACTGCAAGAGCAGCAGAAAAGAATGACTCAGTGACTCAGCAAGTGCAGCAGAATAAAATTTCCATTTGGTCAGACAATTTACTGTTGTTATAAGAGGCCCACTGCAATGAAAAATTTGATGTTGTTTTTTTTAACTTGTTAAAGAATTCAGTCTTTCCTGATTTTAACAATGTATCACTTACTATGTTTTGTCATTGGTTTGGGGGTGTTATTGACCCTCGAAAAAGGCAAGGTCGCGTGAAAAAATTTAACTCGTTGTGATCTGCATTGAACACAACAGTGTAAAACGTTCGCCGCTTCGATTAGAGTTTTTCGTAATTCCGAAAATACGCAACATTGTGCACAACGATGTCGGACAGCAATGATAGTGAATCCGAGAGTAATTCTGCAGCAAGTATTCAACTAGAAAGTTCTAGCAAAGGAGATTACGGAGTTGTTCTTCTCGGGGCTTCAGGACGAGCCATTTGCTAGGCCAAGAATGGAAGGTGCTGTCGCACATCATCTTGACGAAGCTGATAAAGATAACCTATCAGCTGAAACATTGGCAGCTTGATATGAAGGACGAAGTCGTGTGGAGGAATGGTAAGCAATGTATTTCATGTATTGTTATCAATCTTGTACCAAAAAGAGCAAAGGTAAATGTTATCTTATATAGGCCCGATGATGTGTTGTTTGTTGTTGGCCATGTTTTTGATTCCCTCATGGCAAGGAAGGATGAGAGCAAACAAACATGCTCCTGCTTCAAACGAAATACAATTTGCAGTTGAATCCCTAAGGAAACTGAAAAAACGTTTTGCTCCAGCAAGCTCCATGGCATTACTGCTACCTGTTTCATTGGACTCAAAGAATAATAAACAATTTTCTTCAATTGCAATTCATTTATATACAAAATATGAAACTCAAGCATTTTTAGGATTAAAAATTAATTCAAAGATAAAATGGGACAACTACTTTTCTAAAATTTGCAACCACAATAAACTTCGAACAAACTGTTCAAATTCCTCACATTATATGCTCTAGTTCATTCAAAAATTTATTATGCACTATAAATATAACATGGTAGCTAATATGATAAATACCTGAAAAAACTACCTACTCAAAACAAAAAAGTTTTTATTTTTTAATTTATTATTTTCCTTTTTTGTAACAATATAGATTGTCCATTCAGTTTTAAATAGCTAAGTTTTCCACTGGTCATCTAGGAAATGTAATTTTTAGCTTATCTATTATCATTGAATATCCTAAGAATAATTTTGAATTTCAATTGGAAAATGAACAACAGTTATATAACATGTTTTTCAGATTTACGGAGATAAACAGATATAATTGAAATTGTAAATTCAAACTATGATGTGCTTGTAATAATTCAAAGTGAACCACTTTGGAAAGTGTATTGCAATACATTGTATATACTCCATATTTGGCATTATGCCCCATGGAATCAAATCGACCATCTCCTGACTATTCAACGTCTTCCTTATCTTTCAGCTGATCAGTCAATTCAATCTGGTATTTTTTCCATTGCAAGAGGATAGATGGAAATAGGAATCTGTTTTGATGGTAGAAATATGTTTGAGGAGAAATTGCACATAATCCCATATGTTTGAAAGCAAGAAGTATTTGACTTATTCTGACTCCAGACATCAGAATCCCAAAACTCATCATCAGATTTCCAGTAGGATATTTTCCGAAGACAAGTAGTCCAGGCGAGGAAGGGGGGGGGGGGGTATCGTCACTCTTCGAGGGAATTTATCAGACCAACTTTTTTTGGTTAATTTTTATGCGCTGATTACGAAAATCGTTGTTAAACGGGGAGTTTCGGCCCCGTTTAGCCAATTTCGTCAATCCCACGAAATGCCTCGTTTTGGTGGAAAATAACACTTTCATTAAATCGGATTAAAATAATTGATTTTTGCTAATTTTGGGCTGCTGATTACGAAAATCGATGTTATAAAGCGAAATTTTATAC
>JAYJMH010074443.1:0-10800 GCA_036873815.1 Phacellophora camtschatica | reverse complement strand
TATATATATTTAAATCGATTTTCATGTTTTTTTGTGTGAATTTGCAATCGTTATGAGTGAGCAAATTAAATCAATTGCGCAGGGGCAGAAAACGACAGTTTTATCAGTTGCATTTGTTTGGTTCATTGTTCATGATTGTGAGAATTTTGGACTAATCATATCTTTCATATTGTTCTTCATTTTGCTCTCTATTTTAATAAAAACTTGCAATACATAATACTGGTTACATTTACATAGTCGTTTTATGTATTATTTCGGAAAAGAATAATTTCATTGTGAGAACATAGGGGTTCAGAAAAGTATTACTCATTCCCTATACAACAACATTTTACAGGAGAAGAACCCGATGATGCTGATATTGAAGATCCAAAAATTTACGAGCCTATTCATGATTTCGATTCTTTGAAAGAGAGGCTGAACATGTTTCTGGGCTTGTATAACGAGGCTACGAGGGGAGCTGGAATGGATCTGGTTTTCTTCAAGGTGAGACGTTTTATCTATAAGCCATTGACCGATTGTAATGTATTGCCATTGTATTTACCCCTGAGTACTTAAAGAACAGGGTTATAAGCATTGTATTATATTGTATTGTACACGCCAACCCCGTATCCTTTCGGATATTGGCTATCAGCTGAATGTGCGCGCATACTCCAGTAGGCGTCGTATCAGTTCCTCAAACCCCTCAGTCATGTGACCTTGCCGCATCGTATGGGAACTTGCAACCCCTCAGGTCATGCTGGAGAATGCAGTATATATTCCACATCCGGGCACGGGACTGACACGGCTTAACGTTCCCTCCGAAGGACGATAAAGTGAGCTAGTTGGCCAATTGCCTATCCAGGTTTTTGACCTCACCCGACCAAGCTTATATATTCAGTGATCTAACGGGAACTGTATAAATTGCTCAGCCACTCGTTTCCTTAACTTGCTTGGCCACTCGCTTGCTCATATGACTGAGCCAGAGTTGTATTACTGGTCTTGTTGTTTTTTTTTGTGATGAAATTATCAATGCAGCATGTGATGATAAAAATCACTCATATTTTAGGATGCAATGATCCATTTGGTGAAAGTCTCAAGAATAGTTCGAACTCCACGTGGGAACGCTTTGCTCGTCGGTGTTGGTGGATCTGGAAAACAAAGTTTGACACGACTTGCATCGTACATTGCTGGCTTTGAAACATTTCAAATCACGCTCACAAGGTATGATATTTTTTGTACTGTCAATGAAATGTTGCTTTATACAGAACGTTTGTTTGATACGAAGGTGCTTGTTGCAACGAACGTTTATGAATACAGTTGAACCCCACTATCTCCAAATCGCTTAGCTTGAATTCCCTGTTAAGTCGAGCTGTTTTATATATCCTTTGAGATTTCCCGAGCTGTTTTGTATATCCTTTGATTTAGCTTCGGTTATCTCGAATGCTCGCTATCTCTAACAAATTTTCATTGCCTTGAGAGTTCGAGAAAGCAGGGTTAAATTGTAATCATAATCCTTCGTTCAAAATATTTGCTGATATTTTGCCTTTTTAAATTCTCTTTTTACAGTAAGTGAATAAACAGCTAAAGCTACGCTAAAATTTTAAACTAACTTATTGAAGCTAATTTTTCTACATATTTGTTCATGATCGATTAGAACGATATACAATGTGTTTATTTAATGTAACCAAAACATTGCTTATAGATGGTCTACAGGCAAGGGAAGAGATTTGCTTGATTTTGGATTTAAAAATGTTCTCACTTTTTTCTTTTTTCAAAAGTCTTCAGTGGAATATTATTCCAAATTTCATTATTACACCTAAATGGTATCATGTGTGGAGCGTATAGAACAGTCTTTGGTTTGTGTATGTTTAAAGTGGTGCTTATGGGGTGATACAATATATATATAGCTTAATTTTTAGCACTGTGTGGCAGGAGGAGTCAAAATTTAAGCACTGTATGGCAGGAGGAGTCAAAATTTAAGCACTGCAGTAAGGAGGAGGGGGAATAAAAAATATTCTCGACATAGCGATTTTGTGAGATAACTGAAACTATAGCAACACTGAAAGCTCCTCAAGAGATGTACAACATAGTTTGAGTTAACCGGGAGTTTTGAATCGTTGAGGCTCATTTTTATTCTTTATTGTCAACATGTGGAGAAAATATGTCTTCTGCAAATATCTTAAATCTAAATTCTTATCTTTAACAATTTTATTATAGATCCTACAATGTCAGTAACTTGATGGATGATCTGAAATTCCTTTACAAGGTTGCTGGTCAACAGGGAAAAGGAATAACATTCATTTTCACAGATAATGAAATCAAAGATGAAGCTTTCCTTGAATATATGAACAATCTTCTTGCTTCTGGAGAAGTATGTACCTTATCGATTTTCGAAAATTATTTCTTTTACGAACCTCTACATTCATGTGTTTATATTTATTTTGTAAACGTTAACAAAGTGCAAATACTTCTACATCAAAGTCCCGTCCTTTACCCTTGCGCGCCAAAATTTATTTCTGCTAAATAAGCAAATCCTATGGAAATCAACTGATAGTCAACAACTTGAAATATGAAATATCTTAAATTAATCTAAAGTTCCACCCGCATTTGCCTCCTGAAAATATGAAATTTTACGTTGATTATCAATGGGCTATATGGTTCTTCACGGGGGTGAAAGTGTGAAAAGATAAACTTATTTTGAAATATCTGAATTATGTTATGTCTGCATTTACCTCCTGAAAATATATCTTTTTTCGTCGTTTAGCAATGAGCTATATTGCTCTTGCCGGGGTCAAAGGGTCAAAGGCAGGACTTTACTGTATGTTATTAATATCTTGTGTATGACGTATCAAACACGACTTCACATCAGAACAGTTTTTTGATATATTAGTTATATTTTCTCAGGTATCAAATTTGTTTGCTCGAGACGAAATTGACGAAATTACTCAAGAACTCATTCCAGTAATGAAGAAAGAATACCCAAGAAAGCCGCCGACAAACGAGAATCTCTATGATTATTTCATAACCAGAGTGAAAAACAACTTGCATGTCGTCCTCTGTTTTTCGCCCGTTGGAGAAAAATTTAGAAACCGTTCTTTGAAATTTCCTGGATTGTTTAGCGGATGCACAATGGACTGGTTCAGTAGATGGCCTAAAGATGCTTTAGTTGCAGTTGCCAGGCATTTCTTGTCATCGTATGATATTGTTTGTACTCCAGAAACAAAAGAGTCTATGGTTCACACAATGGGAGTTTTTCATGTAAGTATTATATGTGCTTTTACCTATGTAGGTATGCGCCCCCCGTCTTAAGCGACCCAGTGGCATGGAAGAAAGCCACCCGGGAACATTTTACGTTCTCTTTCATTCATTGTGGTATGCTTTTCTGGGTCAGGGTGGAGATTGCCAGTTTTCTCCAGCTTCTTAACGCAGTATTATGCCAGGGAAATGTTAAAACAGTTCAAAGACAAAATTTCGATGCTTTTCTTAACCGGAGAATTCGACGGGGCAAGTAACGCCAGGCTTTCCTAATCGATCGGGGTGAAAGTATCGTGTTCATTGTTTATCATTATTTTGAGAGAGGAAACTTTCTGGAAGAATTAGGCCCCAGGAAGAACAAGGAAAGTGGTTCCACTCAGCTAATATCCCACTTTAGCTAAGTTAGCCCAAAAATTCATATTTCTACGCGTTAAGAGTTAGCTGTAGATGAGTTTACTAAGGATAACGGGGGCGATGTTTTTGGCACGATGCATTGCTGTTTTTAATTGAATACCGTGTGTAGACTATAAATTTGGTCACTGAACATATGAAATATGAAACGTTTTTCCCACGATGCACTGCGCTCGTCAATGGCATTAGTAGTTGAACACCTAATATTTTGTCATTCAACACAATTCATGTGGGAAAAAATAAAATGCAATGCCCGCTGCCTTGTTTTACCGGAAATGTTTTGGTTCTTTGTGATGGATTTTCACAGCATTTTGACATTTGTAGCCACAATTTTAAATGGTTTTGCTAATTATACCACGATTTATAACAACAAAAAATAACTGAAAAGATCTTTTCAATTGCTAGGATGGAGTTGCCGAAGCGTGTCTGAAATACTTTGATAGATACCGTCGCCAAACTCACGTCACTCCAAAATCGTATTTGTCATTCATTTCTGGCTACAAAACCATTTACAAGGACAAACACGACGGAATAGATCTTCTTGCGAACAGAATGAACACTGGTTTGGCAAAGTTGGTAGAAGCCACTGCCTCAGTGGCTCAACTTTCACAAGAGCTGGCTGTCAAAGAGAAGGAGCTTGCTATCGCTTCGAAGAAAGCCGACGTTGTGCTTCAGGTAGATAATTAATCATTTCTCGATCTCTGTTACATCATAGTCAAGATAATAACGCACATACTATTTTGAGATATATCACAAGTAACAGTTCTCCATTTCATTCTTAAAAAGTTATTTTCAAATGTGCACTTTAAGAACGAATAATATTTGTCATATCTCTAGAGTTTGTGTATTTCATTATCTCGACTATGATCCAACACTACCTTTATTTCACCCCTGGAATGTCAAGATAAATTCTAAGCGTATATATATATACATATATAAAGTCGTGAGTTTGAATCCCGGACGACGAGTTGCACCAAAGACGTTTAAAATGGTTCTCAGTGTCTCTCTGCTTAGCGATCAGCGTCAAAAATTGGACTGAAGGTAAGTGGTTTTTGGAACAGGGATAGCAAGGGCAGATTTTGTAACAATAGTGAAATTGACAAGCCAATTTCAAAGCGATTAGTCATCAAAAACAAAGCGAATTTTCTCAAGTGGAAAATCAAAACAAACGAATCCATGTTTTGATTTTCCGCTTGAGAGAGTTCGCTCTGTTTTGAATGGCTGATCGCTTTGAAATTGGTGTGTCAATTTCACAATTGTTACAAAATCTGCCGTCCCTTGTTATTAGGGATATGAGTCGCACCCACTCCTACCTCCAGGTAGCGGCGAACCAAAAAGGGGCCTTTGGGTTGGCCGACTACTTTATCAGTAAACATTTTATGTAGGATTCACCACATCATCATGAACTTTTAAGTAAAGGTATCTATTTCATGGAAAAGATTTTCTTTAAATAAACACAATAGATGTAGCTTGATGGTTAGTTTCAACACCTCAACATTGAAGTTAATAGAATGTACATTAATTTTTTTACGATTTTAGGAAGTAACAGCCAGCGCTCAGGCAGCCGAGAAAGTGAAAGCTCAGGTTCAAAAAGTAAAAGATAAAGCCCAAGCTATTGTTGATGAAATTAATGTAAGTATGAGATGAATTTTCATGTTTTTTTTTTGTTTAATAAACATTTTCTCCAAGAACTAATTTCAGAAGAAACCAGTGCTGGGATTTTTAAAATGCTAAAAATATTACAAAACGTTTTCATTATTGTTGTTTTTTTCAATTTGATATTTTTAATATTTTGTAATTGCTACGGGAGAGTATGGGCTAGATTGCAGTTTAACGGACACCCTTTTTCAATTTATTTGCGGTTTTAATTTCTCTTTACATTGTTAATTCTTTGAAACATTACTTGAAAACTCAACCGTTTGAAGGAGGGGGAGATCCCAAATAAATTGAGGAAAAATAGATAAGATGCTACCTTGATTCTTCGATCCAAGCCAACAAAAAAAGCGACATTTTTTCAACAGCTTTAGCTCGAGCACTATTGACTTCTCGATCAACCAATCGATGGAACGTAATTTCTTTCGTCAACCAATGAAATTGAAGTATGTTCGGTTGAAGTGCAATCGTCCCGGAGTATGCGATTTCATACTGGTGTTGTTGATTTCATAATAGTAAGATAATTTTAGCATATTTTAACATTCTTGTAGGTTGACAAAGTAGCTGCTGAGGCGAAACTAGAAGCTGCTAAACCAGCCCTCGCAGAGGCAGAAGCTGCTCTTCAAACTATAAAGCCTGCGCACATCTCTACCGTTCGAAAATTGGCAAAGCCACCACATCTTATAATGCGTGTCATGGATGCAGTTCTGATCTTGTTCAACCAAAGACTGGATACGATTGTTATGGATCCAGAAAGACTTTGCCTCAAACCGTCTTGGGGAGAATCGTTGAAGCTAATGAGTCAGACGAGTTTTCTTCAACAACTGATGAACTTTCAAAAGGTATTTCATAGTTTTTGTTAACCCTATCACGCCCGGATTTATTGCTGCTAAACAGGCAAATCCTATGCAAGTTTCATTTTGCAGGGGGTAGCACATGCAAGCCTACTTAATTTAGATGATAAACTATTGAAATTTTGCATCTATTTTTAACAAAATTAACTATAAAAAGATAAAAGTTTATGGGAGAATTCGTAAATGTTTTTGGGAGATTTGTAAGTGTCCAATCTTCGTAGTTAACTCCCTTCATCTATCTCCCACCTATGTTTTCTAAAGGCGCGGCCAGAATATGAAACATTGTCACATTACATTGTTGCACGAACGAAAAATATTCTTTTCTTTTCATTATTTTCTGTGACATGAAATTGGCATTCTGACGATGTCTGTCTGACAATTTGTTTTTCTTTCAATTTTTGCAAGAGCCCACGCAATGTAATTTTACTATCGTCGAGTTGAATTGTCCAACGACATCATGTCAAAATAGGAAACATCGTCACACACGCGAAGATGTCATACGAAATATTTGACGACAGTCAAACATCGGTGTGTCAAACTTGGAAAAAATTGTGCAACATTTGTGAAACATGAATGTCATATGACAATGTTTCATAGCTCAGTCGGGCCTTTGCCAGGCTGGCGCCCAAAATTTTGTGTTCCGTCATGCCTGTTTCTACTGTATTTTCTATAATTAGCTAAAATCTAATAGTGAAAAATTTAAAGGTTTATTAAATATATAACTAACATATAATAACGAATATTTAAATGACTACTAATAACTAAAATATAATACTAAAGAATTTAGAACAACTTTTGATTTATTTATTAAATAGGATACGATCAATGAGGAAACCGTTGAAATACTTGCTCCATATTTGGAGATGGCTGACTACAATCTCGAAAGTGCAAAGAAAGTTAGCTCTGATGTTGCAGGTTTGCTTCAATGGACAAAAGCAATGTCAGTCTTTTATAGTATCAATAAAGAAGTTTTACCGTTAAAGGTATTTGTTTAACGTTTTCTTTAAATATTTATTTGTCAACGTAAAAACCAACTTTTCATCGTTTTAACTCTGCTCTGCTCTGCTCTGCTCTGCTCTGCTCTGCTCTGCTCTGCTCTGCGCTGCTCTGCTCTGCTCTGCTCTGCTCTGCTCTGCTCTTCTCTGCTCTGCTTGGGATATTGGTTTAGGGCATCCTTTTTAGAAATTTTTGCTTTTTGTGGTATCTACCTCAATGAAAACCTTGTACACAAATATCAACTGGTGTTAAACCTTGCTGTGCGTGCTGAATGCTGAAAAATTCTTGCTGTACTCTAGTCTATTACTTAATCGTTTTCCCCTCATTTAGGCAAATTTGATGGTTCAGGAGGCCCGTCTAAATTCAGCGCAAGGTGAGCTTCAGAAGGCACAAGATGAGTTGGATGCGAAGGAGTCTGAACTTGCTGCGGTGCGAGCGAAATTTGACAATGCAATGAAAGAAAAACAGGTGAAAAAATGTTGCTTATTAATGATCAATTTTTTTGGTTTTAGTTTGACCGAAGTTTTTACTTTTATCCTTGGACCAATAAATACATTGCCTTTATTAGCTCTGAGGAGATCTTGTATGCTGCAAATATTAGCACGTACCGTGGAATTTATCATCTCTTGCCTCGTTCCTTTATATCAATAAATACATGCCTAGTTGATTTATGCGTTCATCGAATATCTGATGTGCAAAATATGAAATCAAACGGTTTAAATCATGTCAACAGTTGCCCTAAATTCAGATGGTTTCTAACATGGACTACATAGATTCCGAAACCCGTTCGATTGGAGAAGTTTACAGAAGTTTACAGAAGAATTTTTTCGTTCATTGTTCCATGTTTACCCCTGGCTTTGTTTTCATCTAGTCATTTTCCACTTTTACATATGGCGTTTCCAGGGGGCAATGAGGTGGAATTCCTTATATAATTCATCTTATTGTAGACACTGTTGGACGATGCTGAAACATGCCGCAGGAAGATGAACAATGCAACAGCATTGATTGATGGTCTTGGTGGTGAAAAAGTTCGTTGGACCGAGCAAAGCAAAATGTTTGATCAGCAAATTAACAGGTTATTTAATTATTTCTTTATTTTATAGTTAGTATATGAAATAATGCGGCTAAGGGCTACCTATAACATGCCCAGATTTATTTCAAATTAACTAGCGAATCCAATCTAAATTTCATTTCGCTAGAAATTTTTATTTGGTGCTTGCGACCAAGTAAAGTTTGCCTACAATTTTCCTGAAAAGTGTTGGTAATTTAACATAATAAAAAACGTAACTTTCGACAAAATTTCACAAAATTTCCTGCAAGGTCACTTTTCGGAAAAAATTCCTGCGACCATTGGCCACACGGCCGGGTGCTTTTTCATGCTATGGTACACACTAACTTAATTCAGCAGGCAAACTTTTGTTTAAACATCTGAAGTCTAACTTCACAACGTTCTGTTGCAACATAAAGAAGCATTTATTTGAAAGAGCAAACAACAAACTGGACCAAAATACCTTATTTCTAATCCTTATGTAATTGTTTTTACTTTTGAACTTTGTTTTAAACTAATTTCTAATTTACTTTTAATTTTAGAGTTGAAGAGCTACACTTGTAGTGGATATGCTCGATAGTACTATTATTAAAAATATTTACCATTATGAAATTCTGACCGCATATACTTCCTGAAAATATGATGTGTTGCGTTTTTTAGCTTATGGCCATATACTTCTTTTTGGAGCAAGGATTAAGCTAGGATTAGGCAGCTTTTTATCTGGTTCGTCCAGCAGCCAATTTTGGAAACTTTTTAGAAATCTATTCTTTGAGTGGATTTAATGGCAGGAAATAATTAGCTGGCCAATACACATGTAATTTTTATACTGGTCTTAGATTTTGTTATTGTTATGTGTGTCTGTGTGTGTACTTGGCCTAACAAAGATTTAATTTCAATTCTGTAGACTTGTTGGTGACGTTTTACTCGCGACCGGATTTCTATCATACTCTGGTCCCTTCAATCAAGAATTCAGAGATTTGCTTCAAAGCAACTGGAAAAAGGAAATGAGAAGGACAAAGATTCCTTTTTCAGAGGTACGTAGTGTCAAGTAAATTAAAAATACGTCTTGTCACTCTTTTGCGCCCGGATTTATTTCCAACTAACTGGCCAAACCTAACTAAGTTTTATTTTGCAGGTGTTAGCACATACAAGCCAGTTTAATTTGAAGGACGAACTTGCATTAAAACATCTCGAATTAGTATAAAGTTCTGTCGGCATTGACCTCCTGAAAATGTGACGTTTGATTACATTGGATAATTTGGTATTTGATTTTGCCTTTGAGTTTTTTAAGTTTTCTGAGATTAACCAATCTCATCACATGATCACATGTTCATAAATACTGTGAATTGATTGGCTTGAATTTCGAATGTAAACAAATCAACTGGTGCATGAAATAAAAAAATGTTTCTTATGTTGTTTTGATACATTCTTTCTGCTATTGTAAGCCAAGTTTAGAAATTTTATCACATATTTCGATTATTATTAATCATCCAATATTTCTCTCCGTCGTTTTAGGATTTAAATCTCACAACAATGCTTGCTGACAATCCAACTATTAGTGAATGGGCTTTACAAGGGCTTCCTAACGACGAATTATCTGTACAAAATGGAATCATTGTCACGAAGGCCGCAAGATATCCGCTTTTGATTGATCCTCAGGTAACTTGTTGACATAATAATTAGACTTTATTTTACTGGTATATTGCTAATTAGACATTATCAATGGCTCTACTGGAATCTTGACCTCGTTCAGGACTGGAAAGATTGTAAACAAGGCAAGATAGCGCCATGTTATTTTCCTGCAGTGATTATTTACTCCAAGGGTTGTTCTTGCAGAGGAAATATGAACATATTTTTTGTCGATGATGCTGGAAATTTAGCTTTGCTTAAGCACATGTTTATGATGGGGTTACAAAAAGACGAAGACGTTTTTAACATAGTGATTATGATATCTGGCTGTCAGGATTATTCTACCGTTAGATGGTATCTGTCTGCAAGCTTCTTACAGGGAAGCTAGACAGGCATATTAGATCATTGCAGGAGATCGTAAAAATGTTGTTCAATGATATTACTTTTTTTGCATATTTTTGCATTGAATTTTCTTTTAATTGCAGGGTCAAGGAAAAGCTTGGATAAAGAAAAAAGAAGAGGCAAATGAACTTCAAATAACGGCTCTGAATCACAAATATTTTAGAACACATTTGGAAGATTGCTTATCGCTTGGAAGGCCTCTTGTAATTGAAGATGTTGGAGAAGAACTTGACCCTGCCCTTGATAATGTTCTCGAAAAGAATTTTATCAAATCTGGAAGAACTTTCAAGGTATGCAGTCGAGAATACCTTGTACAGCAAAATATTTAGTTCTGCAAGAATAGATTTTAAATCAAATCAAATCAAATCAAATCAAATCAAATCAAATTAAATCAATCAATCAATCAAAAATGGTGTTAAATCAATTGTTAAGAATGACAAATCATATTGTCATGCTAGAGCTGCATTTTTTGTTTTATACAATTTTCCTTGGTTGTAAAGATGATGTTCTTGAGTCATGTTTGTATGACCTAAAGATAAATAAAGACATCGAGTGTTGTATTTAAAAATTAGA
>JAYJMH010074432.1:0-10801 GCA_036873815.1 Phacellophora camtschatica | reverse complement strand
AAAAGAACACATGTCCACTCAACGGAAACTGTCTACAATCGTCAATCATTTACCAAGCAACCGTCACACGCAAAGACGACAACAGGCTTGTAGAGATGAATATAGTTGTTTGATTTTTTATTCTATGTATACTACGCTCTACTTATATGAATTGAGCACTTTTATCACGGACAAATCAATATACTGATTTTATATATATATATATATATATGACACTTTAACTGCATAATAGCCTATATTAAATTTTAGGTGATTTTGGGATTAAAGTTAAAGGCCTATTTGATTGAAATTTTAGTGCAATTGAATCTTTGCAGAAATCAACCCGTTTTAAAACTGTAGAAAATCTCGTTCAAGTTTATTAATGTAGACAATTTCCTGTGAAAATATTTTTTATTTTATTTTTCCGAAAGTGCCTGTTCACAGCCCCTTGATAGCACAGGGAAACCAGAATTAAAAAAAAATATTTAAAAAATCAACTGCGGGGGAGGGGAAAATCAACTGTGGGGAGAAATCGCTTTTCCTCCATCGCAGTCGTCGCTCTCCTTCGCAGTATTAACTTTTTCTAATTAATTTTTTTAGTAATTTTTTTATTGATTTTTTCAATTACAAATTGAATCCTGCTTTCCCTGTGTTAATAGAAAACTCAAAGGCTCTAACTTCAACACTGACAGCAGACGTCAACATTTTTTTTAATTTTAAAAAGAATTTAATCAAGACATTGATTAATAATATTTTCATTAATTTTCTAGGTGTGGCGACTTATGTTGAGTTTCTTGATGTGCGTTTTATATTTTATTACCACATCAGTGCAAGGTGATTTATATTTTTTTTGAAAAAGATTTATTGTGGACAATAATTTTATTATTTTTAGATATTTAATTGTAAAATCATAAAGTTACGTCAAGTGTTAAGGAAAGGGGAAAATGACGCGACACGAACTTCTGGTTTGATTTTTTGCCCTTCAATAATATGAAATGAAAAGCATCGTTTCTGCAGCAGTTTACTCCTAATCTTCCCTGTGTCCACGTGCCCATGAAAATTGTTGTTGTTGTGTGTTGTAAGGCCACAGGGATACAATGGATTAGGAACCAATTCATGTTTCTGAATGCCCATGATGTTTATGTAACGGAAAGACAACAAAATTTCCCAAAGATTACCAAAGTTTGTCACATGTTATCGTGTCTTGGCTCAATTTTGGTATTTTTGTCGGTAGTTTAGGTCTTTAGGACAGAGAAAGAACGTAAATTGAAATTTTTGGGTCATTTTGGCTTATTATTCTGTATATGCTGGGAGAAAATTGGCTGGTCATTTCGGGTTGTTCTTTTACTGCAGGAAACCTGGTGCGATATGTTTATGTGATTCATCTATCAAGAGTTTTGCTAAGTCTTACATTCTCCTTGTCTTCTTAATTAATGTTCTGATTGCTTAAAAAATCCAATAAGCCCTAAGAAATTCTAAAAAATGTAGTGTTGAGGTCAATCTCTAGTTTTTTTAAAAATGTAAGTGCAAAGATTTTTAAATGTTGCTAATTATGTCCAACTTAAATACTTTAACTGATAATGTCTTACTGATTTGTCTACGTCTACAAGAAATCTGAGTTTGTCTTTTATAATAACATACTGTATACTATACTGTTTATCGCCGTTCTCACACTTATGTTTTTAAATTATGATACACGATTAATAATGCAAGGATTTTTTACATGGAAAATAGCCATAAATCATGGGCTTTAAGAATCGTGGTGTGTGTTTATTGTTTTTTTGGTGTGTATGCAATTTATTGTGTCCTACCATCAATGCCCTAGGACAAGGATACAATAAAAATTGGATGGGATATCAGAAGCCAAAAAATAGAAAACATAAAACAATAAAAAACACCACAAATCCTAAAGCGTGCGCAGAAATCTGATTTATTTGGGATGCTTCAGATTCTTATTAACTCAATTACTTCTAGAACCATTTTTGAGAAAAATAAACCCCTTGGAATTGCTTTTTACTTTTTCAGGTACCAGATGTGCTTCAGACCTATATAGTTGCAAGAATAAGCTTAAATGTATACCTTTACGATGGCGTTGTGATGGTTACGATGACTGTGGAGATAACTCAGATGAACAAAATTGCAAAATAGGTTTGTTATTCATACGTTTTCCATTTATTCGTTTTTCATTTTGTGAAACACTAGTTTAGAAGAAACAAATTGTGGATGGCCTGAAAAATCAAGAATCTTACGATAAAGTTTTTTGCGAAATCCCACTGTAAATGTTCTTTGGAAAACTCTTCAAAGGCATGAGTTACACGAAGCCGGACTTGGTTCACTTTGAGTACTTTGTACTCTGTACTTTGTTTTTTGCTTTACCAAATGAACGCCACTCCTTGTGTTGACGATAATCCTAGGGAGACGATAATAATCTGGCTCTATTGTTATAGCCAAAGCTTCTGATCTGTTGTTCGAATCAATCATCTTCAACAATTTCTACATCATAAACGCACGAGCATAAGGACGTTTATTTTCACTTCATACCAAAGTTCTTCTTGTTCTGTCACTGCTGTTGTTGTTTTTAAGCAGCCTTAGGTATTCTGTTTCAAAAATGCTAGTGCGACATTTTTGGAGGTGACTGGTTCGAACAACTGATCAGAAGCTTTGTTTAAGACAATAGAGAGTCTCGTCTCCCCAACAACTCTGCTTTGGAGCTGCAGAGAAGTGAACTGAAAATCATTCCGCAGTACTCCTTTTCGTATGCCATCTCGTGTAATCTCGTGTAATGGACTCTGGAATCAAAAACACTCCTAAGTGATTCCAACCTGGCGTTGTGTGTGTTTTATTTAATTTGTTTCTATGTTTGATTAACAGAATGCAAGAGACCTAATATAAAAAACGGAATGGCAACCGTTATTGGCAAGAACTCATCTGGCTATGAAGCCGGTGTGAAGGTGAGGTTTGGTTGCAAGAGAGGCTATCGATTGGTTGGCTCATCCCAAAGCACTTGTCTTGATAATAGAAAATGGAATGGTTTCAGATCTAAATGCATCAAAAGTATGTTATATATTTTAAATCTAACTGGTTCGGAAGTATGTTATATAATTCAAATCTAAGTGCATAAGATGTATGTCATTTATTTCAAACCTAAATGCAGTAGAAGAATAGAAGAATGTCATTTATTTCAAATCAAAGTGCAGTAGAAGTATGCTATTTTTCAGATAAATTCCACCAAAAGAATATCAATCTTCCAATTTTACCTGATTTGTTAACTTGCTATAAACAAGAAAATAAACTAATTAGAGTATATATTTTAGAAATTTGTTGGTTATCTGTTAGACTATGACTACAAAGCATATTTTTGCAATTTTATTTATTGCTGTTACCTTTAATTTAAACACATACAAATATTCAGCTGTAAAACCATTTCACCTCATAATTTTTGCTGTCTTTCAGTACCCTCATCTTGTATAAAACATTTTATGAGATGTATCGATGCATCTCTGATGCAAAATAACATTACCGCTGAAAGTTTATGTGTATTTAAGGACGTAAGCGAATTCTTTTTCAATTCTTTTAGAACCAATTCTTTTTTAGTAGCCTTTCTTTTTCGGAATTCGTTTTCTTTAAATCCAATCTTCTGAAAACGGTAGGATTTGGAAAAAGAACGGAAAAAGATTTCCAAATTCTTCTGCTCCTAAAAGCAGAAGGTTTCCGATAATTAAAAGTTGCTAGGAAACTTTCCACTCTCGCTAGGAGGCACGATAGTTTCAAGATAGAATTTTGAACTTTCAGAATTCTTGTTCTTTGAAACTTTTAGATTTGGTCTCTCGGAAATCTACTACAGGAAAACCAAAGCTTGAAAGAATATACAAAATCATCTGAATGAAATACTTTCTACAAAACACGGTCAAGCTTACTGTATGACGTTGCAGTAGACATTAAATTTCCAGGAATAAATTTATTTTGAATACCACTTTTGTATTTTGCAGACCAGAGCAATCGTGTGTTTTGTGACGTCCCCAAAGCACCGATGAACGGCACAGTCAATGGATGGCGACTTTCTGTCAACTCAAGAATCAAATACGAGTGCGAGACTGAATTTGAGCTGGTTGGGCCAGCACACAGATTGTGCCAAAGAAATGGGAAATGGACCAGAAATGATCCGTTTTGTGAACCAAAAAGTAGGTTTGCTTTATTGTAGTTTAATCTTTGAATCATAAAAGTTTATCGAGAAGTATTCAGAAACGGGGGAGGAGTTTGACATCGTATAATGCGAGGGGGGGGGGGTTGTGGAAAAGCTTCTTGAATGGAATTTTTAAAACTTATTGAAAATTGGTCAACTGGTAATGTAAAATGGGGTCGGCCAGTTTTAGGCTGAAATTGGCTGACGAAAAAATGTTTGAAGGTTCATAGCCCCCTTGCCACCCCTCCAACTCCATCCCTCCAACTCCACCCCTGTTCAGAAGAACCTAAAATGCTTACTACTCGTAACATGTTTGATGCTTCCAGAAGGCTATAAAACATCCATTGGCTGCCGTACCAAAACAAACCTAATCTACCTCAAACTAAATGAAACTTTTGTATTTAGTACCTCCTTAAAATCAGAAGTTTTACAGTTTTTATCAATGTATTACGTAGGGTTTTCAGGAGTTAAAGTGTTAATGTTGACTTTAGGCTGTGCAAATCCCGGTCCATTTCGAAATGGCAGAATTCTTGGATCAAACGTCATGAGGAAAGGAAATTCTTTACGATATGTTTGCGATGAAGGATTTCAGATGGTTGGAGAAAATACTATTGAATGTCTTCAAAATGGAGCATGGAGCGATTCACCACCAAGATGCGTTTCTGAAGGTTTGTATGAAACTTTAACAAATAAAAATATTAATCAGCAAATCATGAAATACAATAAATCTGCATGAGCTTTGGATGAAGTTGCTGCACAAATAGATTTGTTTTTAGTTTCTGAAGGCCAGCCATTTAAACCTCCGGGGAACGGAGGGGGTTAGATTCGTGCACAGGTATGAGATTGTTAATGTTTGAGTTAACTGAAGCTAAATCTACTCTGGAATTTCTCAAGGGATTTAAAGGCAGTTTCAGTTAACCGGGAGGTCAATTTAAGAGAGTTAGAGAAAGAAGGGTTCCACTTGTAATGTAAATTTAGTAGGTGTATTAGGAGTGTCTAGTTTTTATGTTTCTAATATCAATTTACTATTTGCAATACGTAAATGACTCTTATCACATCATATCTTTTAAATCTATTTCAGATGAAGCTCTTGACATCAAAGCAAAAAAACTCAGCAAGAACTTTGTCAACAGATTGAAATTTTTAACAGTTGATGGAGTAGGACGGTCAGCTAGCATGCTATCTTCAGCACAGGGTCTTGACTTGGTTTTTCTTCTGGACTATTCTGAAAGTGTCGGAAAAAAGAACTTTGAAAAAGCACTGGATTTTGCGAGATCAATGGTTAGTTATTTTGGGTTATCGGATACTGAGCAAGGCACTCATTTGGCTGTTATTGTTTTTGCAAGTAATGCCAAACTGATTTTTAATTTGAAGAGTGAAAAGGTGTTTCAGAAAAAAACAGCTCTGGAGGAATTACGTAAGACGTTTTATTTCTTATAATTTATCATTAATTTATCATAATTTATCATAATTTATTATATAATATAACTTATAATTTATCATAATTTATCATCGGACAGGTTTTTTATATTTATCAAAGTTAAAGAGAAACAACGGATATAAAATTGGCTGCAGCAAGGGGGTCTGGGCAGTCTATGAATAACTACCCAATCAGTTGAATCAGTTGGTGGATTATTTAAGAAATATCCATTGGGAAACAGCAGCTAATCCTATTGATACTCGATACTCGAGCGCATTGCATCTTGGTCACAATACCCCTTCTACCAACTTTTAGCGGAATTCTCTAGAACATTATTGCAAGTTAATTTTAGATGGACTGTCCTTGAATCCGTTGATTGTCTTTAAATTCTGAATTTGAATCAACTAATAAAGAAACTATTTTTAAGAGATGCATTGCATGCTCAAATTATTTCTCTGTACGAAAAGGATTGTGTGAAGTTTTAATATCTTTAAATTTTAATTCTATCATATACGTAAAATGATCAGCGATGTTTTTGAAAAACTAATTTGTTTCTGTTTAACGCATTGTGTTGTTAATTATAACCCTTTCACGTTGGAAATAGCCATATGCTATGACCTTTTTTAAAAAAAAACGTAAAACTGAATATTTTCAGGATGTAAATTCTACCAGAATTTGATATAAATTTAAGATCTTTCAACTTTAGCGTATCTTTTAAATTCTAATTTGACATAAGCGTAACTTAACGTAAGCATACCCCCTGCAGCGTAAAACTTACATGGATGTTCATGTTAATGTTCATGTTAATTGAAAATTGTTGGGAAGGGGTTAACAGAAAGGGTGAAAGGTTAAAAGCTGAAAGAATGGGAAAGGTGAAGGAATGTCAAAGGTGAAAGGCTGCATGGGTTAACAGAAACATATCAATTTTGTATATATATTAATTTTATTTGTCAATAAAACATTTTAAAATTAGTTTTTAATTTATTTCATTTTAATATGAAATAGTGTAAATAGCGAGCATGTTAAGTTGGAAATATTCCAAACAGCTTCCACATTTTGTTTGTGTTTTATGTGCTATCTATATTAAGATACTAATTGTTTACTATTCTTATTGACATTAATCTGTTTATTTTATCTTTGAGCAGGAAATCTCAAGTTCATGGGTGGAGGCACTGGGACTAGAATTGCATTTCAATTGGTCGTGGACAAAGTTCTCAATCAGACTAGGCCATCCGCGAAAAAGGTACTCTTTCTGATTACGGATGGAAACCATAATTCTGGAGGAAACCCACAACCAATTGCAAAATATCTCAGAACAAGTAAACGTTTTGAGATTTATACGGTTGGAATTTCGAGTTTTGTTGATAGAAAGAATTTGGAGATTCTTGCTTCATTGCCATTCGGGAGACATGTCTTTTTGATAAAAGACTTCAATATGCTTGATAAGCTAAAAGACTTGGTAAGCAAGACTGCTTCTGGTGAGTTTTTTATACGTCATACTTTGACCATACATGGTATGGTAGGAGGGGGGTAAAGTCGATCTAAACTTTAGGAATGGGCACTGGGCACTAAAGCTAAACGGTATATAGAGGTGAAAAACGTTATCATATGCTTCTTAAAAAGAAATTCGTTTCAATTGTCATTATTTTATTTTGTTCAGTATATCAGTTCTGAAAACACATTTTTTATACGGTTTTGGTGTATACAGTTTTCAGCTGAAATTAGACAATCTTGCATTTGAACAAGATTGGCCATAAAAGCAGACACCTGACGGGAGCAAAGCTCGAAACAGTCTGTCGATAAAATGTGTTTTTAATAAATTGTCATCTTTCTCAAATGATTATGGTTACTTTATGATAATAACAGAGAGTAAATATGCAAGCGTGTGTCAAGAAAATTGAGAAATACCATCTTTCATTGTCAATCTAGCTCCGGTTATATAAAAAATTGCTTTCTAGTACAATAGTTCATTTCCCTTGAGAGGTTCATTCCCCTTGAGTAACTACGATACCTTGAACTCCCATGTCAACTCGAGTTGTTTCACATTTCCCTTGAGGGCTTTCAGTATCGATTTAGCTGTGGTTATCTCAAAAACCCGCAAACTCCAAAAATTTTATTTCCCCTGAGAGTTCGAGATAGCGGGGTTCAAGTTCAACTGTGCTGTGTTTTTAATCGATTCCCCATTGAGCGAACTTTCAATTGAACCTTTTTGTATTATATCCCTTGAGAGCTTTAAATGATGATTTAACTTCTATTATCTAGAAAACTGGCTGTCTCTAGCCTCGTACCCAGGGCTGTTTTATTCAGAAGAAATAGTATTGTATGAAATAGCCCTGAGTACGAGGTTGGGCTGTCTCGAACAGATTTGCATTCCCATTGAAAGTTCAAGAGAGCAGGGTTCAACTACATTTGTGTACTCCCCCTGCCAAAGCCTATTTATCAAGTCATTGGGGCATGAGTTTTGAGTACTTCAGGGAGTAATAACAATAAATTTTTTTAGATTACGAATCATGTGGATTGGGTGGTGATACAAAGAGCAGAATGCCAAATAAGCTGACAGTTGATACAATACACGGAGCATGGCCATGGACTGTTATTGTTTCCATTAATGGAACATTTAAATGTTCTGGTGTTCTTTTGAAGAAAAATTGGGTTCTTACTTCTGCTAGATGCATCAAAAATAAACTTGGCACATATGTTGTTGTTACAGGTATATTTTGATGGCGAAATTATTTTCCGTATTAGTCTCAATAGACCTTTTTCAGAAATGAAAGTCGTTATATTGTGCTACAGCACTAGCCTCATTTTCAACATCGATGAATTTCCTATAAGTACAAACAACGTTTAAACTTTTGAGTCCTTTGGGAGAGAAAGAGGAAAGATTAACTATTCCCAGTGAAAATACAGGACTAGCCTCTCTTTCTATTTCCGAAAAGGTCTATTAAATCCATGATAAATTAATGTTTAAAATATCGTTTGAAGCCATGCGTCAAGTTTGGATCAAATTTGAAATTGAATAGATAGCCAAATTAAATGAACGTAAGGGAAGTTTAAAGTTTGAGTTGAAGACAGATTATTTTGGTTATGTTTGTTAGAGACTCAATTATCAATCAATCAATTAAATTTGACTCGACACAAGTGCGCCGTTTAACTAAAGTAAGGGGGTTGTTCATGCGTTGCATGGTTGTTCATTCAAGGGATTGGTCATTAAATATGGTGAAGGGAGATGGAAGAGATTTTTATTTGAAAAATATATTTCTCAAGACTCTCTAATATCTGCTAAATGATTTGAAGACCCCCTTGTTAGTAATTTTATTGAGAACTCCTCTATCAATAAAGTCTCCAGTTACAAGCATATACAAACTTAGACTCCCAGTTTGTAACGGGTGGTTGGTTATTTGTACGGTGAGAGATAAATCATACAAATAACCAGAAGGGGTTAGGCCCGAAGGCCTATAGCCCAAGTAGAAAGCACACAAAACATTCGTATATAATAGTTTCTGTTCCAATCAATATTCCATTAAGACTGATCAACATTACACAAAGTCATAACTAACCCTAACGACTGGATATTTCCGTTAACGCTTTTACTGAATGAATATAAACAGGAAAGGAGTTGTTAACAAAGATGTGCAACATTACAAAGATACGATATCCTACAAAACAATACAAAGATGCAATATCCTACAATATCCTACTTTCTCCTCCACCCTACCCGCCTCGCTATATTTAATGACCTGTCCATTATGTCGAGTCAAATTCAATATTTCCGTTATCTATGAAATGAAATTAGTTAAATCTATGAAAAATCCATATTAAATGTATCATTTGATACCACGCATCAAGTTTGAGTCAAGCTCGACCAAATTTCGTGATGCTCAGTTAAATAATTTTTCAATTCATCTACATCTACATCTACATAGGTTAATCAGCAACCTCAATGCTGATTGGTCACTGCATGTATTGCCGTTTGACAAAACTTGGTTGAGTTGAAATACAAAGGAAGAAAGTAACGGGTTGGTGGTAACTGAGCTTACATGCAGGGACCTAAGGTATTTAAAAGGGTTCCCTGTGGGTACCAGACCCACTTTTAGTTTAATGATACCCATGGTACACCGGGGTCTGCCTCAAAACATTACTTTGAAGAAAAGTTTTCTTCCCCCTTGCTTGACAGTTCAAGATACGGCACAGGTACAGGTCAAAAATGACCCAAGAGAAAAGTAAACTGCATGGTTACGGTCTAGTACCATGACGTAATTTTGAACGGGGGACTGGGCTCCATAGAAGCTATCGAAATTAAGGTCTGGTCAAAAATCGTAACTAAGGTATGTTTCACCTCAGTCCCCTGGGACATTAAAATATCAATAAGGCGGGTATCACAAATATGCTTGGTTAGTGCAAAATCGTACATTCAAATTTGAGTCGGTCGGTCGGCATAAAAATGCCAAGGGTCTTTTGAAAAAGTACTTCAATTAAATAGTATTGAGGCTAAAAAGACATTCTTTAGTCAAATTTCATCAGATAATTTTTACGCCCGACTATAAAACTCAGGATTTTTTAGTTCCAAGGTCAATCCGTCGGTTTACACTAACCAAACATCTTTGTGAAACGAGCGTTTTGTAGCTATTAATATTTCAAAAGACAACATGAAACTATGCATCTTTAGTACATTGTCATACCTCATTCTTGGAAATTCTTCAAAACACAAACCACTACGATTGTATGTCATACTGGAACTTGCGTTACACTAGGGTGGTCAGTCAATTTATTTTACGTTTTCTAATCAACAAATAGTCATCATTTGAAAGGTAATTTTCTGAAAATGATTTAGCTATTTTTAAAATTTTAATAGCTTATAATGTAAAAAAGTTATTGAAATTTAAAGTAGAATTTCTCCGGAAATTATTAATACCAATTATCAATATAACGTTAATATCCTAATATAACGAATGTATATTCGGATTCAAATGGCACCTTCATGATAGTTTGTTGCCTAGATTCTAGAATATTTATTATTTAGTACATAATGTCACAATAAACTGCTTAAAACTGGTCAACGAATAATTAACTGAAGCTAACTAATAGCTCACGCTAAATGCAAGCTAGCTAATCCTATAAATTACTTATTTATATCGACCAGTCTTGCCTTAAACATTCCCTTAGAAGAAACTTTAAATTGCTCTTCAGATAAAGATTGGTGAAAACCTATAAAATTATAT
>JAYJMH010074421.1:0-10801 GCA_036873815.1 Phacellophora camtschatica | reverse complement strand
CCTTAAAAGGGAGAATTATTCTTATGGGAATTTCCTTCTCCTTTTTCTCTTCTTGCTCTTGGTCAGAATGTTTGGTTACCTTTTTATCAACAAAAGTTCGAATTGTTGATTGTATTAGGGAATTTGTAATTCATAGTCGAAAATTAAATAATTCATAGTTAATTCAGAAAAATTGTCGACGTTTTTTCGCAAGTTTCAAACTCATTGCTTTTTGTACTTCGTGTTAGATTCCTCCAATAGCTGTATTAAAAGTCATGGTTGTCAGAAATTTTTGACCAGAGATTTCTCTGTTCTAGGTCCAAGGACGCCATCTTTTTCTCAACCAAAAAAAGTTGATGTTTCAACTTAATTTCCTTTAGACATTTTCTCGAAGACAATTTCAACAACGATTATGACGATTAAAATTTTAATATGATTGAAATTTGTATGGCCGTCCTTTTCATCAGTATAAAACTCAACACTTGACACTTGAAAACAATAGCAAACGTTTGTCCACTCCCATTGGGAGTTAGTGGGCGGTCTCATTACCGCGTCATTTTTTTGCGGTATCCTAAACATTGTTTAAACATGACATTGTTAAATTTTGAAAACAATTTACGTTCCTAATTTTTAATTTTTTTTATTGCAACTGTTGTAAAAACTCCCCAAATAGCTTTTAGGCGTGCGATTAAAAGAACACCTTGGCTACGTTAGGCGTGTGTGGAGGTGTGCGCATGCGCGTGCGATCGCACGCCTCAAAAGGAAAGGTCTGACTTGATAGAAAGAATCAACAGTATGTACGGTGGGAACAGTATTGTAAAAATCGTTGCGAAATTTTAAATACCATGTGAAATCCCAAAAAATGTGGGATATTTGCCTACTTATATTTTGTTTAAAGAGTGAGCAATATTTGTAAATATTGTGGATAGATATAAGGTCAACTATAGATAAGAAAATTTGTTTGACAAAAATCAGCCATAAAAGTTTAAGCCAGAAGTGATTCTTTTAAAAATAAGAGAACTGGTCCGCTTTCCATATTCCTTTCTAATTCTAATAGAAGTTTGCTGTTGTCCCGTTAAAAAGAACAATCTAAGGTAAAACCTGGACCACTGTCTCTAGGAATTACTGGCTGTTTTATGAAGATTACTTTTAAGTAATCGCTGATAACAAAGGTAAAGAATGTTTGATTTGAGCAAAAAAATATGAACTGATTTGACCTTTGATCTATCATATAAACAGAAATGCAATAAGCGGATGGCTCTTCTTAGACTTATAAACCGGCAAACGTACCACGTTTTTATGGGTCACCCTGTGTGCATTTGAGAATTTATTTAATGAAATATGTTTTGCTATTTTAATCTTGATGCAATGAAATATGAAGAGTCTTGCTTTAATGAATTTTACAAATTTTTATTAAGCAATTTTTAGGAATTATATTTTTGCATTGCTTGTTGTTGCCATTAATTAAAACACTCATGAACACTCCGTAGTAAAGCTATTATCCATCAAAGTAATTTTTGCTGCCCTTCGGTAACCTACCGAGGAACTACCGGAAGAGCAGCGAAAATTTTGATAAAAAATAACTTTACTACCGGCAACGAGTGTTTAAATTTCTAGTAACAACACAACAAGCAGTGAAAATGCCAAACTGTAATTTGTCGTACAGCACACGGGATCAACTAAAATGGCTGGCGTTTAGTTTTAATGCTGTTTTGATAAAGTTAAATTAAAAGGCAATTAAAAGGTATTGTTGACATGTGAAGATGTGTCAGATTCTGGTGAGTGACAAGGTGATATCGAAACATTTCATTAAGCTTTTTGAACGTTGTTCTGGATTGAAAAATGTATTTTGACTGACATCTTTGAAAAACGCAATTCTTATGCAAGATGTGCTTTGTCATATTTTAGGGGTGTTCAGCTACATAATCCATTTCACACGATATGGAAGAAAGACAGCGGCGAAACTGCAGCAGTATCTTTTTCTGACTTTTTATTAATTTTCAGTTTTCGTCATAACTTGTTGTAACTTTTATAACCTGGACGATGATTTTGAAAATCAGTCACATGTGGTATTGTTTGGACTTGTTAGTTTTCGGTGTCTCTATCAAACAACATGTAATTGTGACATGTGTTTAAAAAGAATAATTTAAGAGAGATATCGGTATTCTTTAGGATACAGCATAATAGCGTGATGTATTAATGCTTTTAACAAGCACAATTGTGGGAAGGAGATTTAGCAAATTATGTTATTTTATTTACTTTATTTTCGTTTTTACAAGAAAACATTCCACATCAAAACTACACCACCCAATATTTGCGAGGAAAATGCATGCATCTTTTTTACATCACTCTTAATTTAGATATTTTGTGTATTTTGGTATATATTATTAATTCATTTATTGTTAATTTCTTAACGTTTATTCAGAAAGCATTTATTATAGTCGCAGCTGCCTGTGCAATTCTTTTCGTACTTTTCTTCTTTGTTTTGGTATTCAAAGTGTTTCGTCACATGAGAATAAAAGGAAATGCACTGCCTGTCATGCAGGAGGCAAGAAGACTTTACTATCAGGTATTGAACTTTGCTTCTGGTTTTATTTACTTCTGATATACGTTACGCTAAGCGAAGTTTACAGTTTTGATATCTTATGCCTTTTATTTACTCAGTTGTTTGGTTTGTTAGTATGAAACATTTGAGCTATTTAGTTTTCCTACGGGCGTTTGGGATTGTTTTGAAATTCCCAAATCTCATCTTAAAAATCATATCCAAGTGTGGTTGCCAAATTTATTTCTGTCCAAGAAAGCATATAGTCAATTGCAATCATTGAACCCTTTCACGTACGGATTTATTTATTAACAGGAAAACCTTATCAAGTTATATTTCGCAGGAGGTAGTGCTTTTAAAAACCAGCTTAATTCAATATTCAATTGATAATCTAACGTAATTACTATAACATTCTGTGCACATCTACCTCCTAAAATTAAGACATTTTACGTTGTTTGGCAACGGGGCATAATATGGCCCTTCCGGGATAATTACATATTTTTTTAATAAATGTTTTCTTAAAACGGAAGTGAGTAATTTTTTAGGTTTATAGTTTGTTCATTTTTTCCTGACACAACTTTCATTTATATTTATTTACAATCAATTTTGAACAAGCTAAGGGTAATCTGTGTATGTTCAATGAGGATATAAAGATAATTTGGAGACAATTATGCCAAGGCCTAACAGACGTATTAAATGGTGGTATCTTTTGCAGGGTGTGATATATCGTTTCCGTGTTCTTGTTGGAATGACTTTTTTCTCTGCAATCGTCACAGTGCTGTGTTTTATTTTGGACCAAGTGAATGAAGGACATTGGAAATTCATCGAAGACAATCCAATCAACGATATCGTCAAAGTCTCCAGTAAATATTTATTGTTTTGACATTTATGTTTGAAGAAGCGGCCCCCACGGAGGTTGAAGCATCCAAACACATGATTTTAGCTTTCAGGCGCCAATATTATGATATTCGGTGCACCCAGGTGTCTGGGAGCATAAATAACTTGTCAGCTATTAATTGCGAGAGAATTGGGCTTGCCCTGGAAAAATTGTGGTGCAACGCGTTTTAAATTGGCGGGAACGCCTATCTTTTAAGAACAAACGAGATATCTGGATGTCTGTAAATGCTTTAAACCAGAGGTTATTTTCTAAGGATAAATCTTTAGAGTATTAACAGTGCTCCTGAAACCTTTTGAAAGACTTTTACTGCACCCCCCCCCCCTCAAACTGTTCAACAGAAATAAATATGGGCGGGAAATCGAGGCTTTAAAAAACGTGAAAAAGGTACAAATGAGGAGCACAGCAATTTAACATTTCATGATGGGAAAGTTCTTGCAAAAAAGAATCTTATCGTCAAGAACGAGGCGAAATTATGGTACTTTTATGTTTTCATTTTTCTGTTATTCAGGTGCATTGCATTTTGGAACATTTGGTCTTTGGAATGTCTACGTAATCTCTGTCCTGATTTTGTATTCTCCTGATGCAGCTGATGCTTCCAGTAAGTAATCGCAGTAATTTATTTCTAGATAATGTTTTAATTATGATTATGTAACTAGTTTGTCTACTTTATTTTTATTTGAATTAAATTGTAAATTTTGTCCCGGCCCCTACGGTATTTTGTGTTTAAATAACATAAAAGAAAAATGAAAATAGTACAATTTTTTACCTTCGTTCCATGCCTATTTGTGCGCAATTTTTGTTTTTCCCTGACAAAAACATGAAATTTGCACATGCACTCACAATTGCTGCAAGGCTGCAAATTTGACCAGGCTTAGTAAACGAGCATTGTAATGCAATCGCGTGAGTTAAGTCAGCTATCGTATTTAACTTGCCAAGCCCGCGAAAGTCTCGAGCTGACTTCTTTCCAGCAGGGGACACGGGTTATACATAACCTTTCAGTTTTAGGCATATGCACTTGCTATTCTCGCAAGGTATGGGTTTCTGCGCTTGGCGCAGGGGGCCCATCAGGGCGACCCCGGTTCTTCCTCTCGATGTGACCACACCTCATGATTCCTTTTGCCTTTGCCTGGAATTACAGAGAGTTAGCAGCCCTCCTCACACTTTCGCAGCAAGTATGACCTTGGTGGGATTCGAACCCACGGCCTTGCGGTTATGAGTCCGGCGCCTTAACCACTAGGCCATGCATGCAGTCCATTCATCATTGGTTATCATCAGTACATTGCTTGCAAATAACATTTACACGTCAGTCTGGATATCCAAACTCATTCATTTTACTAATTTCCTCCCTCCCTGGAGGTGCCACATGGTGCTATTTCAAATTGAAGAACTTGAAAGATAACCGCATTGTCCAAGAAAAGCTGCACCCATAACTACACTACTAAAGTTCACTCAATAAGGAATGGCCTTTATCAATTTTTTCATTGTTTGCATTGCTATCATTGAAAATTTTACTAATTTTCTCTGACCTTCTGAATGTTTGACTGGACTAGCTCACCTCACAGCCAACTCAGCTGTCCATCCTTTCGAGGTCGGTGAATGAGTACCAGCTCAGCTGGGGTTAAGTGGTTATCAAACGAGGGGAAGGAGTGGCGCCCTCCCCTACCCGTTATGGGTAGCAGCTTACTAAAAAAGAGCCTTCGAGTTGCTTTCGATCTAGCGGTCGGCCAAAGAAAAGAAAACGATCAAACGAATTTCGCCTACAAATTTCCTGCAAGATATTGGCAATTTAACATGATAAATAACGTAACTTTCGACAAAATTCTACAAAAAATTTTCAGCAAGATCACTTTTTGAAAAAAATCCCTGCGACCATTGGTCACACGGTCGGGTGCTTTTTCATGCAATGCCATATACAAGAGACCACACATAAACACACAAGTTAAAATACCTACAACATAGGCAGGGGCAAATAATGTCAATATTCTGCGATCTGAGATGGGGAAAAGATAGAGCCTAATATGCAGTTTAGTGTTAGAATGTATACGATGTAGACGCAGAGCTTTCCTGGGGGAAGAGTTAGGAGACATTAAAGTACAGGTAGGTAGGGGGGAAGATGGAAATTCATTTGACAAATATTCATTCCTGAACATACGTAAAAGCAAGGCCAGATTTTGTGAAAGAAAAGATTCAGTAATAAACATAACAATACGATTTATAACTTTCAAGAATAAATTTCATTTAGCACTCTTTGTTTCTTCTGATTTGCTTGACTGTACTCAGTAGGTGTGAAATCTATTATTTTTAATTGAAAATCGTATTGAAATGTGCTAAACATGAATCTTTCGTTTCATAAAATCTGCCTTTGCTAGTTCGAGTACGAAGAGGGAAAATGAATGAATTAAAATTTAAATAATTTTGCTCTTGCCGTAAATGAGACTACTTTAATATTGCTCTATGATTGGTCAACTCTCACTCCTAATAATAAATCTTACGCTTTTTGCAGACATTGTCCGAACGAAACTTTTGACTTTTAACTGTTCTAATAAGATTTAACTGACGAGTGTTGTAGTACACACGTTGTAAACTGGAGTAGATAGACTTGTTACCTGAGTCAGATCCCCTAGGAGCGGGGTGAAGTGGCAACAACTAAAAGTGTCACTGATGTAATTAGTCTATGCAGTAGACACATTGCAATCTGGAGTAAGTCTACTCTAGATAAGTCTAGATTCGCTCAGACAAGACACATTGCAAATTGTGATCGAATTCAGCCAAAGGCAAATTAAGGTAGGTATGTAAGTGGGAAAGTAGACAAGTTATTAAGTAAGTAAGTCAACACAATCTCCTCAACTAGCTATTGCAATTTAAGGTCAACTTCGTAACATAGACATAAAATGTCAATACAACTTAGTGTGACGAGGAAACAATATCTGCTTGAGACTTATCTGGCTTAGTTTCCTGTTTCTTTTCTTCAATACGATCCGATGCTGGAAAATAACCGGTGACCCTGTCATAAGGACTGTTTTTCAGGGGGCCATGCCACAAACTTTACGAAATTATAATAAAAAAGTAAAAAAAACATATTTACAATTAGCAATATTTCATCAGGTTTAAATAGTTCTAAACATAAAATTAGCCGTATAAGTAGTTGTATTGCTGGTCTGCAGTACGTGGTAGAGAATAGAAATACTACTGAACAGAAAAATGGCAAAAAGGAGAGCAAAAGTAAAAAACTATTTGATCGATTTAACGCAAAAATAGCTAAAGATGCTTTCTATATGCTGACAAAAATGTTGAAAGTTTCTTCTTTGAAAATAATTTTATTAAATCTATGGCAAATATTCCCATAAAAAGTAGACATTAATACAAAAGTACAAAACAATAAGAGATCCGCAGCAACTTACCAAATAAAGTAAAAACGTCCAATGCCGTATGTACAAAAAAATGTCTTTTGCGAAAAGTATCGTATCTTCCTGTTGATAAAAACAAAATTCCGACCTCAGATGAAGCGGGTGCACTTTTGTTCGGTTGTTTAAAGTTAAATTTGCATTTAAAAAGAGTCAGATTATTCGACTAATAAGTGCAAGATGGTTAAGCAAAGGATTGCTAAACAGTAAATGCATCATGTTTTGCTAAGCTTAATTTTTTAATATAGATCAATAAAAAAATACCTAAAAAAATGGAAATCTTACCTTCGTCGAAAAATTGATGAGAAGGAAGCCTCCAACAATAGCTAATGTAATGCCTAAAAAATAAGAAAAAATCAATTAACGTAGCAGACATCACTACCGGGTGTAGGGTGTTTCCAATAGACTAACATGTACTGTTGTTGGCACACTTCTAGCACCGGCCCTTCTAACACCGACACTTCTAAGACCGGCATTATATCTTGGAAGACTACGTTCAAACTCTCATAGACAGACCCCTAAATCCGGTCTTTTTTCCGCCGGGAGACCAAAAAAAACGCCAATAACAGGCGGTGAAATAAGGGTCAACAGGGTAATGTTTACCAGACTGCCAATGCGGCTGTTATTAAACCATAACTTCTTCACATCAGCTACTAAATCTAGATCCATTATATAATTCTCGAAGTTCACTTTAATTTGTTTCCTACAATCTTGCCCCATTCGCTAACTCCGGGATTTATGATATTACAGCAAGAAACCTGCTGTGAGAAGAAGTTGTTGCCCCAATCACAGAGCAGATTATCAGATTATCCGTCTCTGATTGGCTTAAATCAAACTTTACCACCAACACGTTGTAGTAAAGAAAACGTCGAGAGTGTAAGCTAGGAAAAAAATTTAAAAACACACGATTTTAGTTTTTTTTCCCTCTGCATGAAATGAAGTGTTGCATAAAGGTGGAAGAGGTTATCATTTGCAGCTCTGCAATGTCAATACAACGCAGCGGGCCTGGGGACATTTTCTTTGAAAGTAGTCACATGAACTATTATGCTCATTCAATTTGTCAGATTTGATTGGAGGAATTGCCATATTTATTTCTAGATGCCAAGTACTCTGGTGTTTCGCCACTCTTATATTAGTTGATTTACTTTAAAGCGTTTTGACGTGAGCGGTTTTTACCTGAAATTAGGCCATCTAACATCTGGGCAAGATTAGGCCACTTTTTACACTAAGGTAAATACACTTTTACACTAAGGCAAGATTAGGCCACTTTTTACACTAAGGTAAGGTACAGGGGGGGATATCAGTTTAGGCGGAGGAGCAATACTACGAGCATGTATTTAGCATTCACTAAGTATTCTTTTAACCTCGTCACCCTCGGAAAAAACAAAATGGCTAATTGATGAACAACGTAAATGTCATATTGCTAGAGAATAACGCAAACAGAATTTGTGATTTATTTCAGCACGCTTACCAATTTTTAGATTCCTTAATTTTAAGTTAGTTATGTTACCAAAGAAAATAAAGCTAAAAAGCTAACCAATACCGATTAACAACAGTAAGTAACAAGAACAACAAAAACAATAAGTAATACTATCTAAAATAAACTAAGAGTTTTTATATCCCATACCACGCGCTCCTCCGTAACGTCTTTTTTTTCTTTGGGTGTTATGATTATTAATTAAAGTGTATACGCGAAAAAAATATTCTTTAAAAATTTCTATCAAGAATAAAATCTAACGGGGGTAAAATAAAATTTAAAAAAGTTAAAAAGACGCTGCGGAGGAGCGTGTCCCCTGCCATAACTATTTTCTATGCATATTCTGCAATCAAAATTGAAGGTGCGAAAAGTTTTATTCTTATTTAAAATTTTCTAAATTAGTCTCAGATTTGAGATAATTTGGTATACTGCCATCTGATCCATATACCACATAGTCGGCTTGCTGCTTTTAAATGGAGTATTTGCAAAATTTTATGTATATAAGTGATAGCGTGGTAGTTTCATGTTTCATAATAAACAATTATGTTCATACTTATAAGCACATTAACAAAATATATATAAATTCCCACATTAGAAATATATAAGTAAATACAAAAGTATGTATAAGTAATTTCCTTTAAACTTACCTAAAACGTCCTGGTATCTAATCACTTCTTTAAGGTATACAACAGCAATTACAGCATTTGCTATTTTGAAAAATAAAACATAAAAAATGAAACGAAAGCGTGTTCTATTTGTGATACAGTAAAAACCCGAATGTAAGAACAACAATTTAAAGAATCTCTGAAAAATGCTGTAATTTTGAAGAAACTAGAAAATAATTCCAAAGTCAGTTGGGGTTAAAATAATGTAGTATATGCACCTTGCAAGCCGGGGGGGGGGTACATCCCAATATATGGGTACGGGTATATGCCGCCGATACGGATGGATTTGAAGGCAGTAAATTCTCTAAACATGGATATGATTTTTTAGCAAAAATGCCTTACTTAATGTTGGGTTACATATCGATAATTGTCCGTAATGTTGGATGATTTTGAATGAAATAAAACAACAAAGTTGGGTATAAACGAAAAGTTCAACGATAAAGATGGGTGGGTTTATAAACTCTCAGCGGCACACTCCAGTCCGAGCGTGGGACATGTGCTTGCAAGTAGACTGACGCCCTTCATTTGAGCATTTTAAATTTAATAAGCCCTATAATTAAGAAATATTTACATGTTCAACTTCAAAACAGAAGGTCTTTATGTGCGAGTTACCATAATATGAAAAAAATGGCAAAGATGTGCTCCTATCTTTGCAGACATGCCAACAATTATGGGTGCAAATTAAGCATTCAAATTTGACTTATTTAAAAACACCTCCTAGGCATCTTATTTAAGAATTTAAATTCGTTCAGAAAGGGGAAATTTCGTAAAACAAAAGATTCAACTCTTGCACATAACAATGCGATATACGACAGAAAGAATTTATTTCACACCTGCGAGTGCACTCAACCAAACCAAAATAAACAACGAAAACGCATCTCTGCGGTTTTTTCATTGTGGTTCTCTTGGCTTTATTGAAAGGTGTAAACTGGTTGGCATAAATTAGCTTCCTGCTAAAACTGTAGACCATAACCTTAAACAAATTATTTATCATTCATAACTATATCTATTTTTAGGGTGATCAATTGCGTTGTCAGGACCAAAGATGTATCCTTTGTTTTGAAAAATTGTTTCTTCCTTATTGGTTCCAAAATTTATTCAAGAGATTTTCCCCTGAAACCAAAATCAAGTTACAAAAAAGATTCAAGCATATAACAATGCAACTTGCGATTGAAAACAATAGATTTCACACATCTGAGTGTACTCAACCAAATCATCAACACAAAGAACAAAACTTTGCGGTTTTGCTCATTGCGATTTCCTTGTCTGGATTACGATGATGAAATCGACACGCTAATTTCAAAACGATTTGCCATTCAAGACAAAGCGAATTTTCTCAAGCAGAAAATCAAAACATGGCTTTGATTGTCTTGATTTTCTGCTAGAATGAATTCGCTTTGTCTTCGATGATTAATCGCTTTGAAACTGGCGTGTCGATTTCATTTTGTTACAAAATCTGCCCTTGCTGGTCTGGTTAATAAAGGGCGTGAAATCTATTCTTTAGAGTGATAAATCATATTCTTATGTTAAGAACTGAAATGGTTTGTTGTCCAAAATCTACTCACTGAACATCAAAAACTTACCAATAACTGTGGTGGTTCCAAGTGGCGCAACAAGCGATGCTGGTGCAAATCCATAAGCTGAAAAATTCCCAATTTCTCCAAATACCATCAGCACAATTCCGGTCCTAAATCACACATAAATAATATGCAAAGTCTAAGACTACTTACTACATCATTTATGAAAGATAAAGTCAAAACATGGCCTAGTGGTTAAGGCGCCGGACTCATAACCTCAAGGTCGTGGGTTCGAATCCCACCAAGGTCATACTTGCTG
>JAYJMH010074420.1:0-33304 GCA_036873815.1 Phacellophora camtschatica | reverse complement strand
GAGCATTATGAAGATGTTTGAATCACAAAAATCAATTTAATTTTCAAAGAGGAATTCCTGGAATCTACTGTCTGGGTCACCTGGTATATTATGACAATGTAAAAATAACTTTTCTATTATATTTTCTTGTTTTTAAGATACAAAACGTTCTCCAAAAACTGTCAAAAAAGAAAGGCTGTGAAGAAATAGAAAGTGGATCAAGCCCTGCACAAACCATCTTTACTGGTGTGCCATGTCAACATTTGATGGAAATGTAGACGTTATCTGGGCAAAATTCAAATCTTTTCTCAGCCATGCAATAAATAATTACGATAACCTCGACAAACCACTCCTCGACAAATGTGCACATGGAGATATAGTAGATCGTACCTGGCTAAAAAGGTGATTATGTACATGCATTGCAACTTAAAATAACAAAATGTTCCAGAATGCTTTAAGATATAATATATATTTATTGTCTTCTGTTGCAAATGTATATACAGTATGATGCTCAACATTATTTCTATTATTTCTAGATTCTATTGCTTATGAGAAAATATTTGCAGCTCTCACAGACAAAAGACTGGTAAAAAGAATCAAGCCAGCATCTCAAGTAGATCAAAATATCTGTGTTGAAGGCTTTCATGCACTTTGCACCCAAGATGATTGTATATTCACAAACTGGAACGTTAACAAGGTATCACAATGATTTTGGGAATTATCCAGAGTGTCACAGTAAACTTTTAGAACTGCCCAAGCAAATTTTTCCACTGTTCATTTCAATTGGTACTGTCATTTTTGGTTACATTTAGAACTGCTCTTCAAATAGATCGTTTGAGGTGGCATGTTTCCGTACTCTGTTTAATTGTAAATTATCTGTGTTGCATCCTAGGTATCCACAAATAAGAAACATTAATTTAAGAAACTTAAAACTGATTTTCTAAACACACAATGGAACTAAAATATTAATTGTCATATAACAATAGACTAGAAGGGGAATAAGTACGTTTATTATTTTGGGGACCTGTATATATGCATAATTGTGCTACTATATATACATATGTGCATTGTGCTTACTGTGTAATTCCTAATTTAAATAAGTAATAATTCTGCTTGTAACAAGAAATTACTGTAAAAAATAAGAAGCAAAAACGGAAATTCTGATATACCATAAAAGCTCTATTGAGCCCCTGTGGGATTATTTAATTTAGAACCTCAATGTGTAAAAGAGAGGGGGATTATTAACAAAAAGACAGTAAGCTGTTTAGAACCTTTACCCCATATTTTACGGAATAGAAATACAGTTTTATGAGTCATAAAACACAATCTCTATACAGTTTTAATCAATTCAACATCAAAACGTATTTGAGCTAAGTAGGTGGACAATCTCCTATAACTTCTCACATTTTATTTACATAAATGGGGAGGCTTGATAGGGAGGGGGCTAAGTAGAGCTTTTACAGTATGAAACTTCTCCAATTGATAAGGCTGTCTTGTTTCTTAGTATCTGTCTACCCTTTGGAGGTAATATTTGCCTCAAAGTGTCCTCGGATTGTGATGAATCAAAACTTAATATGAAAGAGAAGGACATCAAGTGCCCCTCAGTTACAGAAAAGGAGAAGGAAGAATTAGATGAAGGTGAATTAGCATGTTGAATTCATTTCATACGTAAACAGCAAACAGAAATAGGGAAAGCATCTTATAATTGTAAAGCTATTATAATTTAACAGATTTTGTTCTCCACCAGCATGTAGATACTGTAATCAATTGAAAACACATATAGATTAAAACTGTTTATGCAGGAAATATTTTGTTTGAAATTTTATCTCAGTTTTTTTAATTATAATTCTTATGTAGTCTATTGTGAAACTTTGATCATTTTCACAACTGGAGAAACTTAATGGCACAAAGTTGCTTAAATCTAGCACCAAGACAACAGCCAGACATAAAGGAGTTATTGTGAATTGGCCATGGTACATCAATTGTGGAATATGTGGTTCAGAGAGGCAACTGGATATTGACAGAATTTCGGTCAGGTAAGAGAAGTTGAAAGTAAAACAATTTTTCTTTTTTGCAATGTTTCAAGGTAAAGCCCTTTATTATTATTCATATACACATATGTTAGTTGTTTTAATGTATCGGTCAAAATTTTTATTGTGTAGCATTAGGAAAGAAGATATTTTGCTGAACACAATATTTGGTAGGAACAGACCTCAAGGAATTATCTAAATAAATGTCTCAGATAACGATTACTTGAATTAGATATTTGTTTTGCAAAATCTTTAATGTAAGAAGGGCAATAGATTGCTCAATTTAACAAAAATATCATGTAATGCTTTAGAATAGCTGACTGTATGTTGATCAAATAACAATGATTGAGTGTTTGCAGTTTGTCTATACTTTATATTTATTGGAAAATTGTATTTCTTTTCTTTTGCTTCTGCTGTTTACAGTAATTTATTTTGCTTAGGGCACTTTGACCAGTGCAAGGAAACAAAATCTAAAGCTGAACGACAAACTGATGGCAAAAAGCAAGCTACCCTAAACTTCCAAAAACGCGACTTGCAGCAGTCAAGTCATGCACAGGGAAAGAAAAAGAAAAAATCATTGAGGTTGACTCTGACATTGACCTATCTGACATAGAGGATGCAATGTAAATACCTTAATATTTTTAACATTTGTTGCCTGCCTTGTAATTTTATTTTTATTGCTAATGCACCTTCTATCACAAGTGAATGAAAAGAATTTATTTGTATTACAAGGTATTAAACAAACCTGGCCAGTTACATCTCCTTGGCCAAAACCGTATGTTATAGTCTTATGGGATCTACCCATGATCTTGGTTGATATAGGTATTATTGAAAGAGGACACCATCCTTTGTGCTGGAGGCCAAAAACTCCATAATTCCAAACATTGCAACCCCTTACACCTTTAGGGCTAAACCTAATCCAAGATATAACATGGATTTATATATACCTACGGTTGCATTTAGCTGGCTTTGTCTTGTTGTCTTTTGCTGATAATTTGCCGTAGTGTTAGTTTTTTAATTGTGAGGCAGTTTTATCACTTTCTGGAATATTCGCAGACAACAGAAGTGTGTTTTCTGAAGCTCTATCTCAATAGCTTCAGAAAAACAAGGCCTCATGTATTGTTTGAGTAGATGGTATTCTTGTTAAGAGTTTTGTAAATTTTAGCACAGATTCTATGATCGATGATCTTTGTGAAAAGTATGATAGCGATCCTGATTCTAGTGAGAGTCTCAAGTCCATTGAATCTTTTCAAAGCGATGTCGATGAAGAGCTTTTAGATCCAATGCCAGGGGACGAGACAGGATTATCCGATTTTGACCAAGATGATATTGGCACCTTGCAATTTGGTGTAAAGTTTGCAGATCCCCTGTGTGTGAAGCTTAATGATTTGATTAATCGAGGAAAGATCGACAAGTCCAAGATCCTTTATAAGTATTTAAAAGACGTAGTTGAAGTTTTTTATGACCCCTTTCATGAATACGACAAGGAAGTGGACCGTCAGAATCAACTTGTTTACGACATCAAGCAGGGTACACAAATGAGCCTGGTGTCTGGAAGCCCCTGTCGCTTATTCAGATGGAATTACTGAAGAAATCCGAGTCTACACCAATAGTGAAAACACAGCTATGTGAAATATACCCATGCGTCTTAGCAAATGACGGGACATCCTTGAAGCCTGCCATAGAGTTTGATTCCCGTCTGAAAGAGAATGTTGGCCTAACCTTTAACATAGATTTAAGTTATGTGAAAAGAAATCATTGTCCTTCTGCACAATTCTTGAAAGAACACATAGTTACAGAGGCTTTGGTTTCATCAGTGACGAGCCTTGATAATAAATGCAGCCTCCCCTGTGCAGCGGAGTTTTCTCCAAAATCTGGAAAAACTGCAGAGTCCATTTACAAAATGATTGCAGATCAAATAATAACTTTACAGATTTGCGAGGCTTGCCAAAAAAGATCACATTCTGTAAAGTTTATACTGAAGGATTTGGGGCTTTGCAAACGTTTCTGTCAACGATGCGTTGATATAAAAGATTTATGCGAAGATTGCAAGGCACTGGGACAGGTTAGTCATCATCAGCCGCTTCGAGCCTGTACTCACTGTTTGAAGAACAACATTATTTGTGTCAAGCGTGCATTCTTTGCCGTAACTGGTGACTGTGAGACAGGGAACAAAGCTGCTTTTGAACAAATAAAGAATGATATTGAAGCTGAAACGATCAATGACAACCTCGCCTTAGTTGCTGTTATGCCAGACTGCCCAAACGTTGGCAAGAGTTTGAAAGGTTCTTTCGCAAACTGGTGGCTAAAACTGGATAGCGAACGGGGCAACATAGGACTGTTGCGAACACTTCGTAACCGATCCGACGTAAATACGAAGGAACAAGTTAGACGTTTGATAAAGCGAAACGACCACGTAAAGAATAAAGATAGACAGGATCCCTCAGCTGTGATAGCGCTATGCAATGAAAACTTAACAGGATATCTAAAGACTGTTGGATACGTGTGCCATACTATTATACCGGAACTTGACAAATTTACCAGTGAAAATCGTCTGGGTATGTATCCTTCGCCAGTTTGCGTTGCAGTACCCAAATATGGATGGATTCTGTTTCTCTCTTTCGACTCCAAATCTCACTGCACAACATTATATCGTGCTAGACTCCATAGTCCTGTAGACAAGATCGTTGCCATAAAAAAGAATTTAAAGTCAGAAAATGTACAGTGTTGTGGTAATGTTGCCTTTCTCAGTTCAAAGAGAGGACCAATAGTAATCCATGAGCTGGAAGCTAATTACCTTCAATTAAAACCTGCTAAGTTAACCACCAAGCAACGCATTGCTGAGGTGCGCGAAAGATTCAGTCTTCCCCCATATGGTGGAACCATCAAGTCACAACAAGAGAAATTACGGAAGCACCTTGAATCAAAAAGTAAATCGTACATCGATCGAGGAAGCAAACAAGATGAGATAAGCTTTGAGGATACTGGGCTAACCAATGACATTGAGGCTATGCATATTCATTCCCGCGATCTACTGTTTGTAGCCGCCACCAAGGAAAGGAAAATAGCATCGGTAGAACTCTGCTATGACGGAGTTGGTATAAAGGCAAAGAATACAGCCACTGTTATGGATTACAATGAAAATTGGGGAGGGGTTTCTAGTATAACTGTAAGTGGTAATGCTATGTTTGTTGCACATTATGATGGGATTTTGAAAGTGTCTCTTGATACTAACATGCCTGTCGTCATCTATGAAGGAAATTGCAAAGGATGCTGTCTTGCTTCTTTTGAGAATGGAGGGGCACTATTTGCCGACCAACACAGATCCAGCATTTACAAAATTAGTGACGACAATAAGATAAGCGCCTTTGCAGGAACAGGAGTTAGAGGATCGCAAGATGGACCAGCAGGGACATGCCAATTTCAGCAGCCAATTGCAGTATGTACAGAATTTAATTCCGTTGCATATGTGTGTGATGCACAGACCAACTCTGTCAAAATCATTACGGAACTCAAGGAAACTGCCAACTTTTTACAAGGAGTTGGTAAACTTTATAAAGCATTCTCGGTGCACAATAAAGGAGAGATGTATGAGACACACACGCTGCAAGAGTCTTCTGATCTTCTTTCGGATTGCAAAGCCACCATCTCAGAGTTTGAAAAATCAGTTCGAGCGAGAGAAGACATTGGCAAAAGATCCTTAAATGGGCCTGAAGGATGCGTTGCAGCAGTCACTGTGAAGTCAGTGGACTTGTTACACTGGGGTATTAAGCAATTGTCTCATAATTTGGACAAGTTTTGCTACGAAAAAGCTAATCTGTTATGTTGTCTAACATTAGATGTTGAACACCTTCACGCAACTAGCCATAGAAAGCATCCTCTCATGTCGAAACAAGAGTACTGCAGGTCACTTGGAAACACGGTGAAAGAAAGCGTGAAACGGTTATCTACCTCGTCATTTTTTTATTTTACAAGTGTGAAAAGGCCATGGTATCCAAAGCCCCAACGTATGACAGACTTTTGTGACCTTTCAGTGGTAGAGGCACTGCCAGTCGTGAAGATGAATGCGAGTGACGTCCGGGAAATGAGGACATTCGCCTCTACCTTTGGTGCTGCTGTTCGCCAGCGCACAAACCGCCAAGAAACGACTATGTCTAGGCAATGCCTGAATATTTATACCAACGAACCCTGCAATGTACAGACGATGCTGTGATCCTAGACTTCACTACTGGTCCCACGGAAGAAACAGAGTGACTTAACGAAAGCGGAGATGAAAGCCATGGAGAGGAGCAGATAGAGTTCGACGACTCCAGTTCTGATGATGATGAATGTGACACTGACGATCAAACACAGGGTCCAACTCAAATTGATGAGATTGACGCGAGAGCCAATTTTTTATTTGGGGCACAGAGCCGCTTTGGTCGGCCTATTCGACTCAGTAATCGACTAATTTCCGGTTTTCTTTGAGGTAAGTCTATGTGTATACTAACTGGTCTTGTATTGTACTGGAAAGTATAAAGCCCGAGGTCTTAAAAGTACAGACCGAGCTTATGGATTCTTGTATTGCCTCGTTTTTGAACGTCAGTCAGGTAGGTCTGTGACATATCATTATATTACACAAAATACCGTTGCTTCTTTAATAGTTTCCTATCTTCCACCTGTTACTACAGATTGAATATATTACTGTTGAAACATTGTCTATGGCTGAAAAGAGGGAAGGTTTGTTTTGCCCTGTTGCAGTTTAGTTCACTTTTTAGATTGAAATATTTTATTTCTTGCACTATGAAAGTATTTCAAATCTTTACGCAAGAAGTTTAACTGCCACTCTCGTCCTTTCTCTGCCTATTCACCATACTGAATGGATGAAAATATCTAACAAAACTAATTCGTGCCATCATTTTGATAACGATTGACGGGACGCGGAATTTGGGCTAAAAATGACCGGAACGGCGGATTTTAACTAAAAATTGCGCGGAACGGCGGATTTCTACCCCCCCTGATGACCCCCCCATCTGCCTAACTCTATCAAACTTGCCAAAATATTAAGAAACTGGACAGCCTGTTTTTCAAAAACCAGTTTCTATTGGCGGGTTTTTATTGTATAGTGGTACTAAAAAGTTTCTTAAAAGCAACGAAAGCTTTCACACAAGCGTAGCAATGTTAGATTGCTGCGTAGGTGCACCTTGCTCTCATAAGCCAATCACATATAATTGAGTTGAAAATTAGTTGATAATAGCTAACAAGCGCTGCGCGACGCGACACTCCTTCAAAGCAGAACTGAAATACAGTTTTCACCACCAGAGTAAACTCAACTTCTTGTTAGAAGAATGTTAACAATCGTACTTCAAAAACATATTCTGTATTTCCAAGCAATTCTTTTGAGAACAACTGGATGTGATTTTTGTAGTGTAGTTCAACCAACCGAGCTCTGATTTCAAGATAATTTCAAATAAGAAATTAACAAAGCCCTGGTGAAGAAAAAACAACAACAAGAAATGTAACTAATTTTAAAAAGGTAGGATTTCACGAAAAACAACGATGACATTAATTTTTTGTTTTCTCCAAGCAAAGAATGCGCGAGTGGGATTTGTATTGTATTACATAAGAGAACACCAGGTGCTCTAAATTTCTTATAAACTTGTGGTCTACCTTAATAGGATATTTAGGGAATTTCACCATGAATAACACTGTGGAGTTTTATACTTCAATTAGAAGCCGAATAGGATCAAGGAAAATATTAAAATCCTTGGAATCTAAATTTTATAACATTTAATCAAAATATTTTTAAAATTAATCCTCAGAGTTTAGAATCCTCTAAATTTCATACAAATTTGTGGCCTACCTTAATAGGTTATTTGGTGAATTTCACCATGAATAACACTGTATAGTTTTATACTTCAATTATCATCAAATAATACCCTTGTGATACGTACAAATCTATTGAGAAATTCGGTGTTGGGGAAGAGGCACGTGGGTATGTTTGGTTCAATCTTCTGGTTTTGCCACCCCTCCCCCCGAAACAAATCAGGGATGGCTAGTAAGCCATTAACAGCCACTGAGCTGCTATATCGGTTCGGCTTTATTTTTTCATGTGGAAAGTAATCGTGTTTGGCACGGAATGTAGTGCACGTGTTTAGAGAAACTTCAAATACCTATCAAAGCACGGAATGTAGGACAGGCAGAGCAAGAAAAAGTGACAAAGTAATAAAATTGCTCTTTATTTTTCCGGAAGCCCTTGCCGTAACTAGATAAAAATATACATTTTCCTGTGTACCTACGTATATCCAGATTGTGGATTTACGTGTTAAATATTTAAATAGGTCGTTACAATGATATTCAAATTATTGTTTCGTCTATTTTGTCAAGTTTAATAACCATGAATATGAAAACGTAAAAAAGGCTAAACATTAATTATTTACTATTTAAATTTTTGATAATTACTTTAAATTTGGTTTTTAAATTTGGTGAACAATTTGGTGCGTTTCTGTTGTAAAATTTGGTTTCAAGAGTGGCTGGTAATGTTAAAAAATTTTTGATTTATAAATTTTTTCATGGTTTTTTAAAGAATTAAAATTCTAAATTAACTCAAAAATGGAGCTGCAGAAAAACTACGAAAAATAAATGGAGTTTAAAATTATTTAAAGGTGAAGGTTTGAAAGTAAAAACTCGCAACTAAATTTTTGAAAATAAGCCTGTCTGGTTTCTTAATAATTTTGCAAGTTAGATAAAGTTGGGCTGATGCATGCTGCAAATAATATGACAGAAAAGTCATAGCAATACCCTTCTATTATCTGAAATGATTTTCGTCATTGAAATTAATCAAATATAAAAAATAATTCGAATATTTTTGCAAAAAATCAGCCTGTTGTTTCTTACTGGTCAATTTCTTATTGGTGGGTTCTTACTGTAACTGGTAACTGGATCTGCAGATTAAAAGATAGAGTTAATAATTGCCATCGTTCAAAAAATCAGCCCGTTGTTTTTTTTATTATAGGCAGTGGTGGCGCCATTGGGTGGAATTGGGTGGACTTTTCCATCCCATTTTTGCCCGAGGTCGATTTTCTAACAAAGTTTGCATTTGTAATGTTATTGTATAGAGCTTGCCAGAATAGAGCTTGCCAGTCTCGTATAGAAATTTAGAGCAACAACCAGTAGGAAAAACGAGCTCTGAAAAACATCAATTTGTGATAATTTCTACGGGCGTTTTCCAGCGATCTGGGGGGAGTGATCGTAAGAAATGTTTCTATCAACAGAGAAGTTTAGAATAAGACAACATAGATGATAAAATATCTGACGATTTCGAGTTGAGAACTGTGAGTTCTAAAATACTACAAATTATGGCTGCACCAAATGTAAACAATAAAGGTCATTATTTTAACGTCAAAAATTAACAACTCAACCGTTGTTGACTAATTTTAAATTAGTTTGTTTGTTGACAAAAATTACTTCATTCTGGTTCACAGCTTTATATTTTAAGACCGTCCAGTTACATGGGGGTTGTTAATTTCTAAAATGCACAGCGTTGATTTTCTGGAATTATAAGAAAGCATAAAACACCAAAATTACATCAAGCAACTAACTATCTAATGAAGTAAATATAAAACTCATTCTTGTACTTACCTCAGATACACAAAACATGCTGCTTCATGATTAACAAACCAGAAAGTAAATGCATTACAGGTATTGCTGTTCAGACATGCACGTTGCTTAGAAGCAACAAAAACAGTAAATATCCCATTAGAAAATAAGACGAATCATTCAAGTGAAAAACTAACTTGCAGGTGCAGCGGAATTGGAACGGTGACGCACAAGACATCAAATTCTCGTCAAGACATTCAAAAATTGCCTTCTCGCGCAGCTGAAACAAAATTTATTGTAGTATTTGTTCGATAGAACACTATTAAGCTATTTCAATTCTGACGATAATGCACACAAAACACGTGAAAATATTTCCAGATTGCGCAGCAGAAGCAAACCCTATTGTGAATTGGTGTTTGCTCTTGGTGATAGAACACCATTTAGCGATTGCATTTATGACAAAAGCACACACAAAATACATGAACATATTTCCTGATTGCGCAGGAGAAGCCAACCCTATTGTGATTTGTTGTTTGCTCTAGGTGATAGAACACCATTTAGCGATTGCATTTATGACAATAGTGCACACAAAATACATGAAAATATTTCCTGATTGCGCAGGAAAGGCAAACCCTATTGTGATTTCGTGTTTGCTATAGGTGATAGAACACCGTTTGGATAATGTGACTGTTTGATGATAGAGCAGCTTTGCCCGCCATTGTTATAAAATTAAACATTAAACATAGCCATATGTGCATTGCAATTCCTAAGGTAAATTCAAAAAATCTGCACTTTTTGTGTTGTAAAATCAGCTTCTTGTGCAGCTAAAACAAACCATGTTATGCTGCTCTATTTGCCGTAGGTGATAGAACAACATTTGGCCATGCTGGTTATCAAATGACACAAAACTTATGTGCATTGAATATGCGACGGTAGCTTACAAAACATGCGCAGATGATTGTTGTGAACTTACATGCTTGATATCTCAATGAAATTTAATATCATGCACAGGTAACAGAACACAGTTTGGCTAGAGTAATTGTTAATTAAAGCGCCTTCATGCATACATCATAATGTGACGTTATCAATCCTTTCAAGCAGCGTAAGAAGGATCCCTTACATGTTATTGATGCAACGTTCAAAGATACTGAAAATCACCAACGGTCAGAAACGTGTCCCCTCGCTTTTTTGCAAAACTGGCGTGCCTCTTTTAGTTTTGAAAAAATTGCCATTTGAAAAATTGTTGTCAAAAATCTGTTGTCTGTGGAATTTTTAGCAAGTTTCATATTATTTCCCCCTCCATCATAGATATATCTACGCCATGATTGAACAAATTTCTGTTCTTTCGATGGAATCTAGGAAATAAACGGGAGAGTGTCATTTGAATTTGAAAATACATTGGCTATATTTCAAATAATAGGTTGCAATGTTTGATTTAACCATATGCTTACATAAAGATCATCCCTATAAGCAGAAATGAAGAAGTGGTGTTTAGGGCATGGTCATAAAGAAGACTGGGTGTGGTAAAAGTGCCCTTCAAATTTTGTGCCCCCTCACTATTCAAATGCTTCCTACATCAAAATGCCTACCCACGCAGATCACGACAACCCACTATCATTCTCGAAGATGATACTGCACCCTTCTACGCTATTAAATATTCCCTCCATCTTCTGAGAATTGAGAATCTTTAAAGATACTGAAAATCACTAGCAGTACTAAAATTCCTAATGACAACATACCACCATACTCAAAGATGCCCAATCCACGCTACTATAAACTTCCTTCCACTCTCTGAGAATCATCAAAGGTACAGAAGATCACTCCCACTACCCACTGCCCACCCACGCACTTCATGACACCTCACCACCATACTCGAAGATGCCCCATCCAAACGACTAAACATCCCTCCACCCTCTGAGAATCTTCCAAGCTACCGAAGATCATATACGTTACTCAAATGCCTACCCACGCACATCACGACAACCCACCACCATACTCGAAGAGGATCCTGCACCTCCTCTACCCTCTGAGAATCTTCAAAGACACAGAAGATCATTCATGCTACTAAAAATCCCTACCCACGAACCTTATGACAACCCACCACTATCCATACCATCCTCTTTGACAGCTTTAGAGATACTAAACACAATGTACACGTTTCTAGAAATGTGATGGCTCTCCATGCTGCTAAACATCTGCTCCACCCTCCGAGAATCTTCAAAGATACCGAAGATCATTCACGTTACTCAAATGCCTACCCACGCACATCATGACAACCCACCACCATCCATTCCATCATCTTCGACAACTTCAAAGATACCGAGCATACTCATGTTTCTGGAAATGTGATGGCTTTCCATACTGCTGAACATCCCATCACCTTTTGAACATTTTCAAAGACACTGAGCATCCCTAGGGCACTCCAGGACATTGCACAGACGTTATCCAGGGTGATCTCGCTTAGAAAATCAGAAAATTAAAATCTATTTTACTGCGGGTTTACATCTGACTATCGTTCTTCGATAATAATTAACATAATTACATAATTACTTAAAAGCCAATTATCTTTCTTTTGAAAACAATTCAATCTCCACACGCCATATGTTACATTTGTAATTAATTATTGACAACAACATTGTACTGAGAGTTCTGAAAAGCCTTAAGCCTTAATTTTGTAACGACATCAGCGGAAAAATTGCTCAGCAAGAAAACTGTTGTGAAGGTAAGCGTTCTTAGGCTTCTTTTATGGACTGGGTCTTACATCTATAATTAACTGGAGCCTAGAAAAGGCTAGGAATCTCATTGAGGCTTCGGGTAGAAATATATTTCCGATGACTATTCTGTTGAAAATAATGTAATCTAGCAATAATTCGTGAACCCATAGAGTACAAAAGCTGCAGGCCTGCATCTTGAAGAAAGGTGGGCAAAGTACTTTAATTCTTATGTTACAATGTTTGCTATAAATTATCAAAGCCTCTTAATTGCATTTCTTATGGGGTGCAACCAGGATGGGAGCTCTAGCATTCGTTTGAAACAGCGCCCCTGTTGAATGAAACGGTAGCATACTTGGCCATAAAAGCGCCAGTAGTGATGTTAGGCCCTTGATCCCTGTTGTAGAATTCAGCCTCCTTGTTTGATGCGTCCAACCCTGGTATGTTAACGCAACTCCTGAATTTTCAGGCTAATTTGGCACGTAATGAAAAAATCAAATCATTGAAGAACTCTGATAAAAGAAACTGTCAAGCAATAAATAATAAAAAAAGGTGTGATCTTATTTTTATATCAAAACCAGCCATTTCTCCCCGCAGGTATTTTACATTGCACAGAGCCATGCCAAACTTCACCAGATGTTTGGTACTTCTTGCTGTCTTTCACCAATCAACTCAAATAGAATTCAGCGTTGCTTACAATTTTCTCAACGAGTCCGGATCAGTTGGAATATTTCAACCGTGGAGAGCAGCAAGAACAGGCACAATCAAATTCAATTTCAAAACATTCGATTCCGATGGCCTGCTCTTCTTTGTTGGCGACCACAACGATCCGACGAAATCAGGCAATTATATGTATCTGAAAATTGAATGGGGTAAAGTAGTTCTTGTCACCCAGGTATGTGATTCGTGAAAACCTTCATTGTTTCCCAGGGTGCGGGAGGCAGTACCATCTAATGTGGACTGGGAGCGTGTCCAAGGAAATTTCTAGCTAACCCAAAAGTATATTGGAAGGGAAACGCATACCCAAAAACATGTATGTATTTTTGGATTCGAAATCCCAGACCAAAAAACCCACACTCCAAAACTTGGGGATGACTATGTTTTGCCTAAAAAGTTTTTGTTTAAAAATAAGAAAATCCCAGCGGATTTGGGTAGAGGGCATGTCCTACAATTTTGGGTTTGGGATTTCGATTCAATATATTTTTGAGTTTGCTAGTAAAATGTATGGAAATTTCCTCCACAGTAAGCTTTATTTTGTCTCAACCCGTACAGACACCATACAACTGATTGGGTATTTTTGATGGACATTCACGTGAAATTATTAGGTTAAAAAAAAACATTTTGACAGCTCAGTACACTGTCAATTGATGGTCTACAAAAAAACGAGATCAGCAATAAAAGATTTGAACGATATGTTGTTTGTGTTACAATTAAAATCAAATTCATAATAATGATTAGTCAGTATCAAGTATCATCAAGACTGGTAGTTTTGTTGCAGCTAAGATAAATTGCGTGAAACAAAAGATTGTGGTTTTCAGGAAGACAAAGAGCGAATTGAAGTTGCTTTCAAATAATTTCACACTATTACGCCCATTCAACCAAATCAGAATAAACCGAAAAAAAACCTTTGCGGATAACTCGATGGTGTGTAATCCTTTTGAAATTCGTTGCAAAATCCTTTGCTGTTGCTCTACAAAATTTGATCATACTATTCGTTACATTGATCTGGGTATCAAAATCCCCCCAAAAGTGGGTCTGGCACCCAGGGTACTGTTATATGCCCCTGGATATTTTTTTATATCCTTTAAATATTAGGTAAGTAAGTAAGTAGGTCGAAGGCAAGCCGAAGGCCCCTTTTTCATTTGCATGCTATCCATGGAGGGTAAGGGTGGGAGCCACTCATTTCCCTGGTTTGATAACTTCTTACCCCCAGCTGAGCTGGTAATCATTAACCAACCTCCCAGGGATGGGCAACTGAGTCTGCTGCTGTTTTTGTAGTTAGATGTTTGTTAAATCCTAGCCCTTTGGATATGTATTTGCATAGAAAGACATTGTGTTATGTTGCTCTCTAACATCGAAGACCCCTTAATCCTTCTACATACACGAGTATATCTTCTAAATCACATGACTGCTAATTATGTTAATTATTCTAATAATGCAAAACATTACAAGGTTCCGACAATTAGTTGCGATCCCAAGCTCCCGCAGAGAGTTCTGTTTCGAAACACAGCGTCTTAACTAAACTACTTGTACACTCGATCCAGTATTAGGAAAGTTTAGATCCAGAACGAGTTTAAATGCGAGTGCAATGCTGGAAAGTGCACTTGAGAAGGAGGTTTAGCAAAAGAAATAACTTTATTTGTAAGCCTTATATTCTATTTTCGCGATTTTCGTTTATTGGCCCTCTCGCTGTCGCTATGATTGTCGTACCATTGCCTATGGTAGTTTACCCCCCCCCCGTGGCAATGAACCATGTGGCCCTTCGAAGAAGTGAATAAATTAATGATGCGAAAGCTTTAATAATTTAAACATTGATTCTGCACAGGTGCATTACTTTACTCACGCCCACGAGGAAAACAAGATCGAAGAACGGAAAGAGCTTGGAAAGAACATAAACGATGGATTGTGGCATGGTATAGTGGTAGAAAGGAGAGGCGATACAACCGTTTTTAAAGTTGACAAGGAATCTACAAGTCTTCAAATAGCTGACAAAATTAGCAATCTTCGAATTGAATCGCATCTCTATCTTGGGGGTATTCCAAAAAAGTATTTCAAAGATGCCTGCAAAACAACACAGAAAACGTTTCCAAGGTGAATCTTAACAAAAACGAGTTGCTCACAGAAATAAAAAAATAAAAAGTTTTACAATTGAGTCGTCTACATAGCAAGCAGTAGCCATTTATTTATATATTCATGTGGTCTATATAATAGTCGCAAAATTGGAACAGAATCACTCAAAAAGTCATCCACATAAATTTCAAAACAGAAAAGTTTTACAATTGAGTCGTCTACATAGCAAGCAGTAGCCATTTATTTACATTACCATGTCGTCTATATAATAATCGCAAAATTGGAATAGAATCAATAACATATAGTCATCTACATAAATTTCAAAATAGAAAAGATTTACAATGGAGTTGTGTGTGTCTGCATAGTAAGAAGTTGCTCTTTATGTACATGAGATCGAGTTGTCTGCATTATGGTATAAAGATTAGAATAGAATCATTTACATTATCGTTTACATTACTTTAAATATGAAATCCTTAAAATTGATCAATCTACCAAGTGCGCCAAAAAAAACGGAACATCTTTGACGAGCTACCAAAAATTGTGTACTACACAGATTACAACGAGTAAAGTTGATATTCACGTCAAAAAGATTAATCTAGATAAAAACTATTTTGGGCGATTTTTTTCGATGTCTGTTCTTCAGTTATAAACAATTTTTTAAAATATTTGGATCTCACAGAATCTCGAAAACACTGAAAAACGTTGATCGAATTTCGCAGTTTTAACAAACGCTTTTCATTTTCTTTCAAAGTATGAAGTCAAATGTTTTTCAATGTTTTTGAGCTTCATGAGATCGAAACGTTTGGAAAATCGTGTGAGTGAGTGAGTTATCGTATTTAACGTGCCTGGCCCGCGAAAGTCTCGAAATGACTTGTTTCAGTTTCAGGCACATACACTTGCTGTGGGTTTCTGAGCTTGGCATGGGTTTCTGCGTTCTGCGCTAGGTATGGGTTTCTGCGCTTGGCGCAGGGGGGCCCATCAGGGCGACCCCAGTCCTTCTTCTCAATGTGACCACACCTCATGATTCCTTTTGCCTTTGCCTGGAATTACAGAGAGTTAGCAGCTCTCCTCACGCTTTCGCAGCAAGTATGGCCTCGGTGGGATTCAAACCCACGACCTTGCGGTTATGAGTCCGGCGCCTTAACCACTAGGCCATGCTGGCCTATGTAATTCACACAATGTGTTTTGTGTAATACCCTGTTCACACTACACAAACTAACTCATGTCGAGCCCAGTTTCGTTCACACTACGAAATCATGCAGTACGCTCAAACTGCAGTGTGAACGCGAAACTGGGGCGAACCGAGGTTAGTTATATACACGCATGCGCTTTTCCCCAAAACATCAACAAAACATTCGAGAAAAATGCCGGACGGAAATGGCTGCGATTATGTTTTGGGATTGCAGTTTTGCAGTTTAATTCATGCACAAGCATCGAACAAACCGCCAAATCTTTACTCGAACCTCAATTTCAACTGTAATCATTGTAATCCGTGCAGTACACGATTTTTGGTCGCTCGTCAAAGGTGTTGCGTTTCTTTGGCGCACCCAGTATCTAGAGAGCAGTAGTCATTTATGCACACGATCAAATCGTCTACATAGTAGCCTTAAAGTTGGCTTAGCGTTAAAATGAACATAGAAACGTGATTTATTCTATTTATCGTAAAGGTTTCTCGGCTGCATAAAAGACCTTGGTTATGGAGTGGGCACCTACATCACAACACCACGCATGATTCGCTCGGAAGAAGTTGTTCAGAGGCACCTATGCCTTGATGCTTGTCAACCAGTAAACAAATGCCTGAATGGGGGCCTCTGTAGAAATTTTTTCCTGGAATATAAATGTGATTGCATTGGAACTGGATTTGAAGGAGATCATTGCGAAAAGCGTAATGTCTTAAGATAATACATTGACATATCTTATACACAAAAATACACTTTAGTTTCTTCTTTTTGTATGTTGATTGTTGATTGCTATGTCTTAAAATAAAATGTTGTATTTATTTGATAATTTATTTATTAACGTTTTTAGGATGATTGTTAAATAAAATGAAAAATGCATCAACAATTACAATTTCAGGTTCAATGGTTGTATCCCTAGATGGTCTTGGTTACATTGAATCAGACAATAAGACGCAATCCAACAGCACGGACATTGCATTGGGCTTCAGAACAAGAGCATCAAAGGGAATGATCATTGGAATTGGTGACCCATCAAGTTACCTTGTCGTGGCACTCGTCAAGGGCAAAGTTCGGATCAGCACGAAGCTAAAAACGGGTATATTCTTGAATTCTAGAAAGCCCTTTCAAGAAAATAAAACCGAATTAAAATTGTTAGTGCCTCCAAGCAACTCTAAGCACCGCTAGTTCCTCTGAGCAAGGTACAATAAAGCCACAACACCAATACTGTGACACTGGTGCCTATTCAAGGGGTTTTTTTTTTGGGGGGGGGGGCAAAAGCCATGAAAACATTTTTACATAACCACGCCATTTGGATGCCTAAGATGGTAAGAAATGCTCTTTTTATTCTCGAGACTTTTTATTTGGTGCCCCTAATTTGCTGGTGCTCTAAGCATGTACTTGGTCTGCATAAGAGGATATTGGAGGGCAAAGGATTTAATCATTGCCGTCTGCTTCCTTCACATTCATTCTCTATTCTTTCACCCCTGGAAATGCCAATTTGCCTATTGAAAAGCAACGTAACACTTGATGATTTCAGGAGGTTTTCCAGATGTTATTTAAGACCAATTCTATTGTGTCCAGGCCCCTGATCAAAAATGATGTCAGGGCACCATAATGTTACCATTACCGACAGTCCCAGTGATTGAGGGAAAGCATTTTAGCCGATCCTTTTAATGATTTACTTTAACAGGTAGGAGACAAGACATTACGCTGAATACCGAACCTGTAAACGACAATATTAAGCATTTTATTAGAGTCACGAGAAGAGAACAAGATGTGAGAGTAACATTGGATAAAAGGTAGTACTAAAAGGTTCCATGCTGAACATTTTAAAGGATGCGAATATTTGTTAACAATTTCACAAATTCTTTTCTGATTTTAAGTAAATCATGCAGCTTGTTCTTTTGGCAATCAAAACAATCGTGATTACATTGTTTTAAATTTATCCTTTGTTTCAGAATGCCATTCGATGCAGTTGGATGACTTTGAATGAAATTCTGATCATTTTTATTGCCAAAGAAGCAGGCTGGTAGTCTTTCTTGATTGCACGATACATCGTTGTGTGTCATGGAACTGTACATAGAACTATATGCAAATCCATGATCCTCCCATTTTTATTGGTGGCACTAGATCATATAGACTAAACGTTACTGGAAATGTCCCCAGATATATGACAAATAACATATCGTTTTTGAAATGTTTTTTGAAATTCGCATTTTAAGAAGGAATAAAATTTGTCCTATATCTGGGGATAGCAATTCATTTAAGTTTACAGTTTATAACAATAGGGAGCTTACGATTTCATTACGAACGCGACTACAACGAAAAATCTGGGTATCAGCGTGGAACCGTAGTGGGTTGCGTTATTAAAGTTTTGAGCTTGCGAACAAACGAATGATAAGACTATTTATTATTATTATTATAAATCTGTTTACAGTTTGCTTTCAATATAGCAGCTACGCTAATTTACGCCAACTTTATCAGCGAATAACATTCAAATCCTATAATGGCTCAAGCAGAAAATCGAAACAAACAAAGCCATGTTTTGATTTTCTGCTTGAGAGAATTTGCTTTGTCTTGAATGGCTAATGGCTTTGAAATTGGCGTGTCGATTTCACTCTTGTTATATGAAGCATAAATTTGGGACAAATTGTTTACACAAACAACATAAACAAGTTTCGCTTGTCCATCCTTCAATTGCAGTTTTAAATTCTAAAAGAGATTCTACGAACCAATGCGCAGCATTTTTGGCGCGACGAAATTTAACTCTTCATTGGCGTAAGCAATAAGACCAAAACAAACAAACATAACAAACTCAGACGAATTTGACAACTTATGTATTAGATAAATATTATATTAGATATCTTCTAAATTTTTTTTATTATATTATTATATTAGGACATTATATTATTTATAATTTAAATTTTTAGCATAGCATCTGAAACTAAGTTTTTAGCATTTATCTATTCTGTTCTGATACAGGTATGAGGAATCAAATACTATCGAAAGCACGGATGACAACAATGCCATTATTGATGGTGTGTACCTCGGAGGGGCATGGAATACCGCTAGAATATTTCCAGGTTTCCCGCAGACAAAATTTTGTGGATGTTTGATACAAGTTCAATACAACGGGGTAAGTTCAACAAGGGCAGATTTTGTAACAATTGTGAAATCAAAAGTTCAAAGCAATTAGCCATCGAAGGCAAAAATAATTCTCTGAAGCAGAAAATCAAAACAAACAAAGCAATGTTTTCATTTTCTGCTTGAGAGAATTTACTTTGTTTTCGATTGCTAATCGCTTTGAAATTGGCGTGTCAATTTCACTATTGTAACGAAATTTGCCTTTGTTGGTAAGTTCATTTTATATCTTTTTAACGTACATGAAAAGATTTTCGATATTTGAATTTCATTCAAATTCTGGGCTCTATTTTTGATCTGGGATCGCCTTTGAGTCAGTGAATGTTTGATTCGATGGGCCTTGCTTAACTTTTCGTATGAGATTTCTTCCCTGACCCGGGTACGAGGTTGCATATAACTCATTTATGCGGTGTGCCATTCTCGTGTTCTGAACACACAGTTGAGCAACGCTGTCTGGAACTCTAAGGTGAATAAAATTTCTTCAATACAGCAACGTGTTTTCGAGATAACCTAAGCTAAGTTTCCAAGGGATATGCAAAACAGTTTTACTTAATCGAGAATTCTAGTTTGAGATATTCAACAGTATGTTGCTCGCATTTTCATTTCATTTAATAAATAAACATGAATATCTCTATTTATCCACAGGTCGATGTAATAAAATATGGAAAATACGAGGGAAGTGCAAGAAAAAGTGATCGATGCTTCGAAACACATTGCACGAAAAAGTGACTGTTTTATCAAACTTGACGAGAGAATGTTTTCGTCCTCTTTGTTAGTGTCAACGACGACGTAAATTGTCTGTGTAGAGATCACTTCTTTGGCTTGTTCTATGTCGTTTCACTGCCGTGCCGAGTAGAATATAAATTGGTATGACTCCAGCTTGACAAAATTAAAGTTCAATTAATACGTTGGGTGACTCAAAAAAAACTTTCTCAGTTTGTAGGGCTGTAAATCTGTGAGACTACGAATCTCAAATTATATACAAACCAATGTCCGAAGTGCAAACTTAAGAGTTTTAAATATCATCCAGTCTTCTGCCACCACATTTACCAGTTCAAAACTTGAAATTAAAATTACCCCCGATCTGTGAGCTTTCAAGTTAACTTGAAGAAACACCATTTATTTACAGTCCATCACCATGGTTTGATATTAAAACAAAATACTTGCTTTAATGGCGACTTGGGAGTTTAAAATTTGAAAAGATTCACTTATAAAATTCCCAAGTCGAATCGAGCATGGTGGGTATAGATGAACTGACCTGACAGCTCACGAATAAGGACAATTTTATTTCCTTGTTTTGAGTTTTGACAGGTAATCCAGTCGCAGATGAACTGTTTGCTCTTCGGACATCGATTCGAGTACAATTTAAATTTGCAGTCTCGCTGGCTTCAAACTATAGCCATGCAAACAGATCTTCATGTCGCGCTATTGTACTCCTCCGCAGGGTATTTTCCTCCACTGTGACCGATTTTTACTTTTTACTGATTAACGAAACGAAATAGACCTGGAGCAAGTCTATGCTATTGCTGAGCTTGCAATGATAAAATGATTGGGACTAAGGTGCCCTGTTACAAGAGCAGTTCAATTCCATTGTTGTTTAATCGAACCAGGCTATGACTGAGGTAGCTTTTATTTAGTATGGAACGACTGACAGTGGAGCATATAAATCAATCGTCTCAGAGTTTCGCGCACGGCAACGGCAACTTCAATTTTGTCGCAGTGATACGGCAGGCAGATGCAGAAATTTTTTTCAGACGTCAAACTTACTGATCATGTTTTCACAAATTTAATTTTACCAATCGAAGTTAAAACATTTTGCTAGTATACATAATTACAATTCTCTTTGCTTCAAAGGATATTTCGCAAATCCACAGTCCTCTTCCATGAAGGAAAAATTCAGAGGAAAATTCTTATGCTGATTCATGCAAACAGAATAACTATTCCAAGATTACATTGTTGTGGAGTAAGGCACACGCACAAAGAAAACGTATTTGACAAGTTAAATGTATTCATAAAACATCAAGGTTTTAAGTTACCATTATGAAGATCACGTTACTACTCAATTCAACTCCTGAGAACCACTAAATCATATCATTAAAAAAGGGCATTAATATTCAAGCAAGCCGAAGGAGGTGTCTGAAGATCACGTGAGCAAACTGTTGTCATTTCTTTGAATGACGGGAAGTTGATCTGGGTACCAAAATATCCCAAGGCGGCGATCTTCACAACAATAATATATATTCTATTGAAAACAAACTGGCATCGGATCTTTACCATCCGCCGGCCGTAATAAAATATACTTATACGGCACGTGCAGCGCGCTCTCACTCCTTCATCAAATGAATTATTAACATAATCACTATAAATTTCTGGGGGAGCGCACAAGGTTCTCGTTGGCCGCGATTGCTAGGGGTATCCACAACATAAAGAGCGCCTGTTGTGGAGGTCAGCTGAGGATTGTGCTCCTTCTTAACTATACTGTTCATGTTACAATCACATTTAAATGTATACAAGTGCGGTTTGGCATACAGCCTCTCTTTCAGTATTACGTTTAATTTCTATATTGTCACCAGCAAACCCACTTTTGGCGAGTGTTGCTAAACCCAGGGGTAAAGACTACCCTCTTTTCATATATGCTATTATTTAATTTTGGTTTGCCTTTTTAAATTTCTGTTTATTATCATTTATAACAAAGTGCCGCATACTTGGTATCGATCGGCACTGCAAATTTTGAGACGATGGCATGTAAGTTTAGGCACTTCAATTTTATTGCAATGCGGGTACCTAGGAAGCATGGCATGAAAATGAAATGCCGCATCCTTGGTATCGGCACTTCAAGTTACATTAAGTGCCAATACCTACGTTTAATTACATCATTCATTTCAACTAATTTTCCACGACGCATTATTTTTGACCCATATGCCGCTCGATACACACTGCTACTGTAGGTATGGTAGAGTTGAACATTAGCAAAGTGCTGCATATGTTATGGACTAGCAATATTGCTAGTCTTTTTGTTCGTTAGTCCTGTGCTTTAATTGCATTTATAGACTTGAAGAGTCTATACTACTCGATTGAAGATAAAAAGAAATTTAAAAAAATTTCGGACAAAGTTATTTCGAACACAATGTTGGTCAGATGTACGCTATTGGCGGATGTATATTCAAAAATATCTTGTTGAATCGAAATCACAGACCCAAAGATATAAGACATGTTCCCTAATCAAATTGGGTGGTGCTGCCCCCTGGGACCAGAAAACAATAACTCGTCTATTTCCATTATTAATTTTTACTTTCTATCTCCAGTAATTTCTTTACTTTTTCATTGTTAATTTTTTTCTTTTTAGAGTGTATCTTTTCACGAACTTAAAATTATAATTTTGTCACTAAGTTTATTTTACTTTGAATAAAACACAGAAACGACGCAAAAAAAAAGATAAATTCAACGATATTTTTTTATTTTTGTTACTAATATTTCGCCCTGGCATACAGGGCGACTTCAGAGTTAAATAATTAGAATTACAAAACAGCAAAATATACAAAAATTTGAATGTTATGTGAAGAGATATGATTGGTTCTCTACTATGTCGCAAGCACCGAACGAACAGTCTACAATAGTGACCTTTTCTGAAAGCACATTATTATTTTAACTTGTTGTAATTCTACCAAAGTAATTCTGTATTTAGCTTCATCTACTCTTCTAACCTCTTTTTCAGATAAAATTCAAGCTGAAGATAAACTTTATGTTGCTAAGTAAATAAATGAAAAACTGAGAACGATGAAATAGAATGTCTTCTCATCTGTGATTGACAATCAGTTGCCCCTCCAATTTTTTGCAAACCGCCATAAGTGACCCTTTTTGATTGAGAAGTGCCCTTTACTGTAAAATATGTAACCGTATGTGCCTTTTTGCGAAGGAAAATTGCACTTTCTACAAGGAGATTGCTTGTTAAATTGTTCTACAGAAGTATTTATGTAGTAGTAATCACACGAAATTGTCAAAATTCAACTTACAGTTTTCAGTAACAATTTAACAGTTTTTAGTCTAAAAAGTGCTCCTTTCCATTGAAATATATAGCCAAATATGCACGCTTAAGAAGCTTTTTGTCGGAAAAGTGGCTATTTCCTGTAAAATATCTAACCAAATTTGCCCGTTTACATGCTCGCTTACACTTATTTATTTTTCAGTGCTTTACTTAAGTGCCCAGAAAAACGAAAAAGTATCCCCTTTTGTTTGTGCCCCTCCACTTTTTAAAACGTTCCTACGCCCCTTTCTCTATGTACAGTATGTACACTCAGGACTTACGTACACTGATATATTATGCTGGCATATCCAGCTCTTCTTATCTCCATGTTCATTATGAACACTTAGGACCTAAGTACACTGATATATTGTCCTGGCATATCCAGTCCAGCTCTTCTGATCTCTATCTACACTATGTACACTAAGGACCTAAGCACACTGATACATTATGCCGACATATTCTTCCCTTCTTGTCGCTATGTAGACTATGAACACTGAGGACCTAAGTATGCTGATATATCGTGCTGGCATATCCAGCTCTTCCAATCTCTATGTACACTAAGGAGCTAAGTACGCTGATCTATTGTGTTGGTATATCCTTCCCTTCTTGTTGCTTTGTAGACTATGAACACTGACGAACCTAATGTGCCCGTTTACATATAGAATGTGCTGGCATATCCTGCACCTTTACAGTGCTATCATAATGTCAGATTAATTTGAAGTTTATCTTGTTAACACTAGTTTACAACACGATAACTACAGTAACCACACATAAACACAACACATTAACACAAAGAAAGTGCACGCAAAAGCAAACCTTTGAGCTTTGTAAACGTTTTTCTGCATAACTTCTTTGTCCTTTTTCAAGAAACCCAACTGATTCTGAATGAAAAGATAATACTCTGACAGGAGAAAAATAAAGCGAGTTCCAAGGTGTCTGGGGCACATATAAATACGAAGCAAAGGCAAGCAACTTAAAATTTCAATTAGCGAATGCCAAGTGTCCGAGTTTTTTCATTTTCGGAGAATGTGGATTTTTAATCAACAATATATACGAAGATTTAATTTCAAAATTGTAAAATAATTAGTATTTATGGAATTATTAAAATAATTATTTAAAAAACTACAAAAACTTGGACCCCTGACATTAGCACTAACCTTCTGCTAATTCAATTTGAACAAGCCCATGGAGCCAATTGAAGAATTTACAGCCAGCTATCTTTTTCAGAGATTGCATTAAATTTGTACAGTTGATACACCATTCTCAGCTGTCAATCTGCACGTATCAATAACTGTTACCGGGTCGTACAGAACGACTAGACGAAAGGACAAAAGGTGGGACAAGCATATAAAAAGACAAGCGTAAAACAACAAGATTTGACAGCTCGGAAAATTTAATTTATGCAAAGTATAAATACCTGGAGTGCGTAATTAGCTGTTTCTGATCGATTTATTGCATATCGTAAAGCAATTACTTTGTTTTGTTCGTGTTTGACATCTTTTGCTGAATTATTGAACAAAGATTTCATTAGTATGGTAATGAGCAAAGGGCAATATACTTTGTAGCATTCAGAAGTTTTGTAGCAAACCACGACAGTAGTTAATGTATAACATTCCCTGTCACACGCCTGTCAGTTTGATTTAATCATTATCATCATTTGATTTAATCTCTAGAGATTAAAAAGACAACACCAACTACAAATGAGATTCAAATTATGAAAATGCAGCATGAAATTGTGGAATAAAACAGCGTAATCTCGCATAAATTAGCATAATCGCAAAAATTAGCATAAGCTCTTGCTCCCCTCCAGCCTCCCCTCAAATCCTATGGATTGCTCTCCAAGAAAAACAAATTGCTCCCCTCAATGCTTGCATTCTAATAGTCGTCCCCCCTCCCAAAGGGCTGCACCGCAGACTAGATTTCTAATTGTTTTCCCTGAATCAATGTGAGAATAGCTCCTAGAACGGTAACAAGAGAAGCAATTCACTGCTCGTCAGCCAAAAAACCTTATCGCCAGGCCTGATAACATAGAAATTTAAAACTACTCAAAACTACGCGTAACTACTGCAAAAGAAATATACGAGAAGGGACTTGATGGTTGCATGGTGTATAAAAGTGTCTGAAATTATCTCAATCAAACTGACCAGTTTTGTGGATGTAACGCAGCGTTGACTCGACGATTTTTCTTTCACACACATAACCCTTTCACCTCGGGAAGGGCCATATCGCCCATTGATAAACAACGTAAAACGCCATATTTTCAAGAAGTGAATGCGGGCAGAACTTAACATTAATTTAATATATTTCAACGTAGCTTCGTTTTATAAAACGAAGTTGGTTTCCATGTGCTATCCCCTGCAAAATAAAAGTTCCATAGGATTTGCCTGTTTAGCAGAAATAAATCAGGGCATGAAAGGGATAAGGTCTTTATCACCATTCAGTAAAAGCTGTGTTAAATCGTTGTTTGAAGTTTTGGCATATCCAGATGTCCGTACCGATATAAAAACTCCAGTGATTACATTTTCATAATAATTAATACTATAAGCCGAATAGTTTTCTAACATAATAAAATATATAGTTTAATTATGTTTTAATGTTACTGCGTCATAACAGAAAAATTAATGTGTTATTACCTTTTTTGATTAAATCATTCTCTAAATTCCATATCTTGTTCTGAAAGCAAAAGAAAAGTTTTTCAAAAAATAAATGACAATCTGTTAGAGCATGGTTCGAGATAGAACTTAATCGAACTAATGTGCAGTATTTCAAAAGAAAGGCCAGCATGAAAATTTATTCGAAGTAGCGAATATTTGAGGTAACGGGCAGTCGAGATGTGAACTGTAAATAAGACATTTTATTCAATGGACAAAGTCAAATCGCAACAATCTACATAATCCAGAGGGCAAATAATGCACACAATTTTTTACCAAGTACAAAATTCAAATAATTAAGATGAAATTTTCCAGTTTTAACGAGTTTTAAAAGCATTTATTTGATGTAACACTAAAATTAATTTTCAATGGAAATCTCAGAACTGTCGAGTAGAAACAAGCATGTCATATTTTTAACTCAATTTTAAAATATTTTGTTCGTCCAATTTACAAAAATAAGTTGTTCGCCCATTGGAAAACTGGAGCATTTCGCAACCTAAACATTTTCGTAAAAATTACAGGACAGCAATAATAAACTGAGCGCGTTTACTGGCTAAGCTTCAGGGGCTTGACTGATCTCCTAAGAATAAGATTCAATGAAAAGCTCTATTTGTTTTAAAATTATTTAAAAAGCTACAAAAACTTGGACCCCTGAAATTGAAATTCGTACAGAATGACTAGATGAAAGGACAAAAGGTGGGACAAGCATAAAAAGACAAGCGTAAAACAAAAGGATTTGACAGCTCGGAAAATTTAATTTATGCAAAGTATAAATACCTTGAGTACGTTAATAAATGTTTCTGATTGATCCATTTCATATTGTAATGCATCAAGTTCAAATTTTGCTTCCTTTAACTCTTCTTTTGCTCCCTTTGACTCTTCTTTTGCGACTTTTACTTTGTTTTGTTTGCGTTTGAAATCTTTTGCTGAATTAGTGAACAAAGATTTTAGTAGTATGGTAATCAGCAAAGGGCAATATACTTTGTAGCATTCAGAAGTTTTGTAGCAAACCACGACAGTAGTTAGTGTATAACATTTCCTTTATGTTCCATTAAAGGAGTAAAAGACTATGTCTACCCCGTGCGTGGCCATAACACACGTCTGGCCGTTTGATATAATCATCATCATCATTCGATTTAATCTCTAGAAATTAAAACGACAAAACACTTCAAATTATAAAAATGCAGCATGAAATTGTGGAATAAAACAGCGTAATCTCGCATAAATTAGCAAAATTGCAACTCCCCTCAAATCTCGAAGGAGAGCTGTTGATTTCTCTTAATGTCCGTACCAATATAAGAACTCCAGTGATTACATTTTCGTAATAATTAATATTATAAGCCGAATAGTTTTCTAACAAAATATATAGTTTTAATTATGTTTTAATGTTATTACGTCACAACAGAAAAATAAATGTGTTATTACCTTTTTTTTTTAACGCATTTTCTAAACGCCGTATCTTGTCCTGAAAGCAAAAGAAAAGTTTTTCAAAAAATAAATGATAATCTGTTTGAGCTAGAACTTGTTCGAACAATTGGGCAGTATTTCACAAGAAGGCCTAGCATGAAAATTTGTTCGAAGTACTCCATACTCCAGACGACAAATAATGCACACGATTTTTCCCAAGTACAAAATTCTAATAATTAAGAACACATTTTCCAGTTTTAACGTGTTTTAAAAGCATTTATTTGCTGTGAAACTAAAATTGATTTCCAATGAAAATCTCAGAACTGTGGAGTAGAAACAAGTATGTCATACATATGTGGTAATTATTTTAACTCAATTTAAAAATATTTTGAACTTTCTTGCAGGTGGAAAGTTGCTCGCCCATTGGAAACTGGAGCATTTTGTGACCTAAACATTTTCGTAAAAAATACAGGACCAATAAACTGAGCTCATCTACTGGCTAAGCTTCAAAGGCTCTACTGATCTCTTAAGAATAAGATTTATTGAACAGCTCTACATTAAGTTTATATTTGTTTGTTAGCTAAGACTAGACTTGATACTGCAATTAACATTTTACAATATGTAATATATTTATTTTTCTTATGAGTTTTAATTATCAAATTTAACTAACATTTATTTTTGCAGTCAAAGCTATGACTTCTCTGGGTTGTAAACAAGGCCATCACATATAGGGGTCTGCGTTCCCTAGTTCTGTGATAAATCTACACAGAGTTCTTGAAGTTCCCTAAAATCATACCTGGAAACTTCTCCAAAACTAAAAATGCTCCCAATGCTCCCTTTATCCCAATTGAAAATAAAGAACATTCCCATGTTCCAATCAATGAAAATTGTAAGTCCATTCATTTCCTAGGGCCCCTTCTAAATAATATAAAGTCAATTTTCATATAGTAAAATCGTATGAGGGTTATGCGAATAAATTGAATGACTGAAACGAGTATTATTTCAAACAGAAAAATGATAAGTACAAGGTATACTGACCTTCAGTGCAGCAGGATCACTATCATCATCAACATTACGGTCAAAATCAAAAAACAATTTGAACGGTTTGTTGTGATGAAAAGGTTTTCGGCATTGTGGACAATCGTTCTTGGTCCTTGTCCACTGCTCAATGCTGTCAATGAAAAAATTTATAATATTATTACAGCACAAACAAACATCTAAACAATTAAGTATTATTCTAGATGACATAAATGTACTTAAGGGTGATTTTATTTAAGATGAATTTTAAAATTCCAGCAAGCTTTCAAAATTTTTAATTTCATTTTTGCTTGATGTTGATGCAAGAGGCTTAAATTTAAAGTTTGATAACTTGTTTGCTAAAATCTACTTCTAAGCAATCCCTAAGCTATAGAAAAGGAAAGCCAATGATGGCTTTCTCAAAGAAGCAGCATTTTGAAAAACAAATGTTGAGAGATTTGTGAACTACATCAAGTATAGCAATACAGACCATTTTGATAAAAAACTCACCCTAAAAATGTACCACATTGATAAGAACCTATTCAGTATGTTTTAAAAAAAGTAGGTTCTTGTTTGCAGGGTTTTACTGCATCAAATTCAAGCAAAATAATATCAACACAAAAGCTCCTCCATTGAAATTTGCAAACATGGGGACAATTTTTGGGCCACAGTCGTCATAATATATATATTTTTTCATCTCTTGTCAACCTCAAAATAACCATTTTTACCATGATGGATGTTTTTCAATCTTTAAAAAGAAACACAAATTCTGCCTGGGCACTTGATGTAATATTTAACCGATTAATAATGCCAATGAGAAGAGAAATCAGTTTCAGTTGAAAAGCCTTTTATGTTGATATTTTCTGAATTTTTATATGAACAGAAGTTTTAATTGAACTTACCAAATACTGTGAAAAGTATGACCACCTATTGCAATAGTTAAAGATGAATAAGCTAGTTGAAACAAAATTCAATTCTGGAAGTTTCAGTACTAACTACTAGGGCAAAAAAAACTTTCCTATAAAAAAATTAACATGTGATGTTATAAAAATTATTATTTGTAATTCTCGATTCCGGGATTCAAATTATGCAATAAACCTGCTGTGTTTGTTTATGTTTTCCTCACTGTTGGCTGGTGGTTCACATGTCCTAACATGATGATAAATCTACAGGGAAGGAAGGGAAGTACCCATTTCTTTCGAAATCAAATCAGAAAAGCACAGCAGCAGTACATGCAATATTGTTTGTACAATAGAAAATTTCTTCAGATATTAATCACGTGATGATACTGAACTGCTGCCTGACAACAGCAGGAAAAACAAAACCCAAACAAACTCGGTGTCGAACGGAAATTTTTATTTAGTAATGCGTGAATGAAAAGGATACAAATACATGCAACTATATCACTGACTGTCAAGAAGTCTTGACAAATCGTGCATTGACTTTGATCCATTTAAAAAAATCAAAACTACCACGTGAACACAGAAATTTGTTTGTTTGGAAAGCAGCATGAGGCGGGGCCTGGTTTTTTTTTTCTTTTCTTCATTCAACCTCATTCCTTAAAACTTTTTCGACGCGTTTCATCACATATTGTTTGCATTAGGATTCGATGGTGCAATTATAACAAGTATAAATTCGATGATTTCTTCGAAACTGCCAAATTCCCTCCTTTTCAACACTTTATCGGCTTCTTCTGCATACAAATTTGCTTTTTCGTTTCGCGCCAAACGGTTTATTTCGACGATATATCGTGAACGAAATAATTTTATGGAGTGCCAAAAACAACACATGATACAAGTACCACATATCCCATAACAGCAAATAAACTAACAAAACAAAATAGAACATCATACCCGTAGGAATAATCGTAGCAATCAAAGAGGAACTGAAGAATATAACACAAGTAATAGAAACAAATCAGAAGTACGGGAAAATGCTATGGATAATAATAAACAACACGCAAATACAGATGAGAATAGGAGTGATTTATGCTCCCAAGAAAGCAGAACTAAGACACAAGAATTAGAAAACATGTTTAAAATTATCAGAGAGCAAGCTCAGAAAAGTAAAGACGATCAGGAAAATATGATAATAATTGGCAATTTTAATTGTAAAAAAGGCAAAACAATCACAGAGAACACTGAAGACATTGCTTAAGGGAGGCAAGATGCTGTTAAACTTAGCAAAATAATTTAAACTCACGATCGTTAATAGTGCAGACAAATGCCAAGGGTTATGGACACGAACACAGGAACAAGAGAAATCAGTGATAGACTACTTGATAATTAATAAAGAAGACATAGACTGCGTGGAAGAGATGAAAATAGATGAAGATAAACTATGGTGTCCAGGACACTGTCCATACATATAGAACAAAATGCGATAAAAAATGAAACCAGAATAATCTACAGTGACCATAACATAATAGAAGCAAATATAAAATAGCATTAGTTAAAACAACAAAAAGAACAACAACAGCAATCAACACAGAAAACTTGACCAAATTTAAGGAAAAAACAAGTAAGACTTACCTACAAGGCATCTGGACACAAACTGGATCAATCGATGAAAAATATAACAAATGGAACGATAAGATTAAGCTAATTATACAAGATGTATTCCAAAAACCAATCAAAAGTAAAATGAAAAAGAAAGAAAGAAAGAATAAGAAATGCAAAACAAAATGAAAAGATAATATTAAAAACAACTACAACAAGACCAGAAAGAGAAAAAATTGCCAAACGGATAAATTCATTATTGAATGTATTACCCAACTAGAAAGACCCAAGAAAGTTAATTATATAAAGAAAACTGTAAAATAAATAAAAACAGGAGGTGGAATAAGATGAACAAAGAAAAGATAAACAAACAGCAATGATTAACAAGGATGGAGAAATAATTGAAGAACCAGAGAAAATTAAAGAAATATACAGAGATCACTACGCACAACTACTACAAACACCACTAGCAACAGATAGTTTAGAACGACAAAGTGAAGAAAATGTGGAAAGAGTTAAAAGAAGCAGATAAATTATAGCGCAGAACAAAACCATAATACACTTCACAAGACAAGATCTAAAAAATGCACATAAACATTTAAAAAATAACAAAGCAGCAGACACGGAAAGTTGGAGATACGAATACGTCAAATATGCAGGCAAAGATCTTAGTGACAGTATAGTATGTATGATAGATGAATTAATGAAAACAAAATAAATACCAAACAAATGGAAATACGTGAAAATAAAATCAATTTATGAAAATAAAGGCCAGCGATAAAGTATGAAAAAATCAAAGAGGTTTATTTTTAGCTAACATCATCAGCAAATTAACAGAGAGAGTACTATATAACAGAAATCACGACAAAATTATAAAAGGAATGACAGAATACCAAAATGGGTGCCTGGAGAAATGAAGTGCAACTGATAATTTAATCGTATTGCAAGGAGCAATAGACTATCATCGATACTTGATGCAAACATCATACACCTAAAGAGAATAGCAGAATATTGAGTAAAAGTAGAACAATACAAAGAAGAATTTGGAATGACAATATAATACTAAAAAAGAAAAAAAACTGACGAAGAAAGCCTTGCACTTTGCAATTAACAAATGTGCTCAGAACAATTTGATCTGAAGTGGGCTTTGAGTACTCAACGAAAAGATAAATAAATGATTTCTTCTCCTGCAACTTGTTGAAAATACGTTGTAATAATGACTCGGATAATTTGTAATAATGTTCCGGATTTGGTGAAGGTATAGATCAGGATGTGTTGTTTTCACCAATGACTAATAATTTTCAAAATAAATAGAGAGAACCGATTCAGGATTCTGTGAATGACAAAAATTCATATCGGTGTCATCACCGTATTCAAACTCAGAGTGTCGTGACGAATCTGTTAGCAAGTATTTTACCTAAAAATATAAGATTTCAAAATTTTTAGAGCTAAAATTATAATTTTTGATGAAAAGTTTTTTAGATCCATAAATATATTGTTGAATTGAAATCAAAGACCCAAAGATATAAGACATTTTCCCTAACCAAATTTGGTGGTGCTACCCCCTGGGACCAGAAAACAATAACTCGTCTATTTCCATCATTAATTTTGACTTTTTATCTCCAATAGTTTTTTTTACTTTTCATTGTTAATTTTCTTCTTTTTAGAGTGTATCTTTTCACGAACTTAAAATTATAATTTTGTCACCAAGTTTATTTTAAACAATAGAAAGATTTTTTATCACGTGATGAGAAATTTGGCGGTTCAGATGATTGGCGCCGAAAAGACTAAATGAACAAATTGGCGGCGATGGAATCTGACTGCTTGTTTAATTTTGACTTCAAATCTTAAACTTTGAATAAAAGACAGAAACGACGCAAAAAAATGATAAATTCAACGATATTTTTAAATTTTTATTATTAATTTATTATTAAAATTGCCCTTTCTATAAAGGAGATAGCTTGTTAAATTATTTATGTAGTAGTAATCATACAAAATTGTCAAAATCCAACTTACAATCTTTCAGTAACTGTTTAACAGTTTTTAGTCTAAAAAGTGCTCCTTTCCATTGAAATATGTAGCCAAATATGCACGTTTACGAAGATTTTTGTCGGAAAAGTGGCTATTTCCTGTAAAATACGGTTGTTTTATATAAAATATCTAACCAAATGTGCCCGTTTACATGTTCGCTTACACTTATTTATTTTTCAGTGCTTTACTTACGTGCCCAGAAAAACGAAAAAGTATCCCCTTTTGTTTGTGCCCCTCCACTTTTTAAAACGTTCCTACGCCCCTTTCTC